>CM064521.1:23677346-23679846 GCA_032716605.1 Paralithodes platypus
CAGTATGTGGTGTGTATCTGTGTTTGTGTGTTGGGGTTCCTTTTAACCCACTGCCCGCCCCCATGGCCCGATTAATACAAATGTACAACCTCCAGAACCACGCCATTTGATGAAAACACATGAGATGGCTTAGTAATGAAGGAAAACACATGAGAGGGTTAGTAATGAAGGAAAACACATGATATGGGTTAGTTATGAAGGAAAAATAACACATGGGATGGGTTAGTTATGAAGGAAAAACACTGAGCTGGGTTAGTAATGAAGGAAAAACACATGAGATGGGTTAGTAATGAAGGAAAACACATGAGATGGGTTAGTAAGGAGGAAAACCCCATGAGATGGGTTAGTAATGAAGGAAAACACATGAGATGGGTTAGTAATGAAGGAAAACACATGAGAGGGGTTAGTAATGAAGGAAAACACATGAGATGGGTTAGTAATGAGGGAAAACACATGAGATGGGTTAGTCTGAAGGAAAACACCTGAGATGGGTTAGTAATGAAGGAAAACCACATGAGATGGGTTAGTAATGAAGGAAAACACATGAGATGGGTTAGTAATGAAGGAAAAGACATGAGATGGGTTAGTAATGAAGGAAAACACATGGGATGGGTTAGTAATGAAGGGAAAACACATGAGATGGGTTAGTAATGAAGGAAAAACACATGAGAGGGTTAGTAATGAAGGGGAAAACACATGAGATGGTTAGTAATGAAGGAAAACACATGAGATGGGTTAGTAATGAAGGAAAAGCCATGAGAGGGTTAGTAATGAAGGGAAACACATGAGATGGGTTAGTAATGAAGGAAAACACATGAGATGGGGTAGTAATGAAGGAAAACACATGAGATGGGTTAGTAATGAAGGAAAACACATGAGATGGGTTAGTAATGAAGGAAAACACATGAGATGGGTTAGTAATGAAGGAAAACACATGAGATGGGTTAGTAATGAAGGAAAACACATGAGATGGGTTAGTAATGAAGGAAAAACACATGAGATGGATTAGTAATGAAGGAAAAACACATGAGAGGGATTACGTAATGAAGGAAAAACACCACCCAAATGATCACCTACAGTAGGTCATTTGGGGGTCCTGGGAGGCGGCGGAAAGTCACAATTAAGGGCAGATTTCCACTTGAGGAATTTTTTTCTTGACCCCTTTCTCCCTCATGGTAGCCCCATTGCTTTTGATATTATAAGACGTTCGCCCCATTAGTTTGGCGATTTTAAGAACTTTCGCCTCATTTCTGTCAATTTTAAGACTTTGTGCCATTTAGGTGTCGAATTTTTCTGGCGCGGATAGCGAGCCTGTAATTTAAGAGGAACCATTTTTCTACCGAAAAATGTACAAATTTATCTTGAAAGGGGATCTAGGGGCTGTAATGTTAAGCTTGGTGGAGGTCCAGGGAACTAACTAAAAACCTCCCCTTAACATGGGGTGATGGGTAGGCAATATACTGGATATTCACTCCCGGGCCCACCCACACGCTCGCGGCTGGACTTGGAGGGTTGCCAACCATCGGTATTGTTCCATTGGATTCTAAAGTAGTTCCTATACAATTCTGAACCCTCTTGGTGACATAGGACAAGAGTAATTAAGGCGGACGCAACCGTTGCGTCGCTGGGACCATGTGTTACATTATATAGGCGACGCATAACGCGCGTCGCTGGGGCTTAAGGGGTTGATACGTTCAGCCATACAGGGACACAATTACACAGAATAGGATCATAGCAATAAAGTGTTTGTGAAATTTAAAGACCCTGTTCCACCAGCGACACTACCATTACGTACTATCCTCTGTAAGTACAGGTTCATGTGGTAATCCCGACACTGACTTATGGAAGCGAAGCATGGACGTTTGAGAAGAGACTCAGATCAAGAGTGAGAGCAGTGGAAATTAATTACTTAAGAAGTGCGTGTGGAGTTACATGGAAGGATAGACAGACTAATGAAGAAGTAAGAAGGAGGTGTGGTGTGGAGGTAGATGTGCTGGAAAGTGTGAAAAGGAACAACTTGAGATGGTTCGGCCATATGGAAAGCGAGAGAATGACTAAGAGGGTGTACGAGAGCGAGGTGGAGGGACAGAGAGGGAGAGGTAGACCGAAGGATAGGTGGAAGGATGGAGCGAGGAAGTATATGAACGAGGGCGGTGCTGGTTGGGGGGAGGGGCGTCGACTGACTGGGGACAGAGGTGCATGGGGGCGGTTCGTTCGTGGCCACCCCTTCGGGGATCACGGCGTCAGGCAATAGATAGATAGATAGATAGGTTCATGACGCATTTTGACAAGTTTTTCTGGCTATCATTAGACTATTTTAGACAGCTTAGGAAGGATCTGTGAGAGTTAACAGGGTAACTACTATCTCAATCAACACTGACTATCCTATGCCCTTCCTAATCTGAATAAAATCGTCTAAAATTAGGCAGAAAACCGAAAAGAAGTGCGCTATCGATCCTCAGAGGGTCAGTCTCTTCGGTACTACGACGTCCTTGTTTAT
>CM064521.1:23684846-23739274 GCA_032716605.1 Paralithodes platypus
GGAAGTAGCCTTCGACCGGGACATTTTTCTGCCGAAAAAAAATGTACACATTTATTTTGAAGGAGGATCTAGATTCTAGGGGGTGTCTTTATCACATACAACATAAGCTTCCTCCATAACTCCGACACTATTCTAACACAATCTTCCTATCCTAATATTAGAAAGATCCCTTCCTTTTCCACTAGAGTGTGTGTGTGTGGGTGTGGGTGGGTGGGTGGAAGGGGATTACGTTCCTTTGTGATACGGGCGAAGAAAAGAAGGGGGAGGGAGTTTGGTGGGGAGGAGGGAGGGATTTCAGGAGGATAAGGGGGACTAGGAAGAGGAGAAGGATGGGGGGGGGGGAGAAGAGGAAGGGAAGGAGGATAAGTGAGAGAAGGAAGAGGAAGAGGAGAGAATGAAATGAAAAATAGGAAAGAGGGGAAAAGTAGAAGAAAACAAGGGGGAGTTGGAGGAAAGGAAGGAGGGTGAGAAGGAAAGAAGTAGGAAGGAGGGAAGGAGGAGGAAAAGGAAAGGAATATGAAGGAGGAGGAGGAGGAAAGGAATACGAAAAGGGGAGGAGAAGGAAAAAAGTAGGAAGGAGAGAAGGAGAAGATACGGAGCAGAAGGAAAGGAGGAGTATAAAGAAGGGAAGGAAAGGAGTAATAGGAAAAATGGAAGGAGGATTAGAAGGAATGGAAGAAGGAGGAGTAGGAAGATAGGGAGGAAGAGGAGAAATAGGAAGAAGGAGAAGCAAAGTGAGAGGAGGAAGAGGAAGTGATGATGGAGTATGTTGAGAATGAGGAGGATATTGGGAGTGGGAGGAGGAGAAGCAGAAGAAGAGAAGGGAGAGGAAGATATGGAGTAGGTTCACGAGTAGATGAAGTAGGTTGAGGTGGAGAAAGGAGGAGCGAGTTGAATGAATAGGAGGAGGATTTAAGGAGTCAGAAGGAGAAGAAGAAGGAGTAGGAGGAGGATTTAAGAAGAAGAAGAAGAAGAAGAAGTAGGAGGAGGAGGAGGAGGAGTTGAAGAACGAGGAGGTAAAGCACGAGGAGGTAGAGAACGAGGAGGTAGAGATAAGAGTACTAAGGAAAGGGAGTCTGGTTCCAATCCCTAAGCGGAAACTCGCCGAAATTGGAGTGGGAGTTAAGAGGGGGGATGGGGGGGGGGGGGGGGGTCACTTTTTTGGGCGATTTTTGCATGTATTAATTATTTTTCTAGTTTCCTCCCTAGACCTCCATAAAATTAAAAAAAAAAACACATCCATTAGATCCCCTTGCTAAATTAATTTGTACATTTTTCGGTAGAAAATTTCCCGGCTTTCTTCCAACATTACAGGCTCACTATCGTTCGCCAGGGAAAAAATCGACACCTAAATAGCACGAATGGCCTAAATATTGACGAAGAAATGGGGCGAAATGTGTTAAAATCGCCAAACTAATGGGCCGAACGTCTTATAATCTCGAAACTAATGGTGCTAAACACGAGGGAAAAAAGGGACCAGAAAAAACGGCCCATGTCCCCGAAACATATCGAGAGCCGCGAGGAATTCATACATAATAATTTTCTCTTTCGGTTTAGGTAGTCAGAGAAGCATTAACCCTTTCAGTACCGGGGACGTTTTGTTATTAGTCTGCAGCCTGTTTAACCCTTTCAGACTCATATGACGCAGAGGTTGCCAGATTAGCAATAAGAAATAGAGTTCTCTCACTCTTATAATTACCTCTCCAAAATTAGTTTTCTGCCCACAGCTAACTCAAAGACCTGCAGAGTTGAAGTAACTAAACTAAAGGTTTCTAAATACCCCTGATGGTAACAAAGGCTTTAAAGTATCCCTAATAGGCTCAAAATTGCGTCATATGTCGGAAGGGGTTAATGTGTAGACGCTCTTCCTAAGCTGAATACAGTTGTCTAATAGTTGCCAGAATAGAATGAAAAGGATGCTGAAATATAAGTGAGAGGCGGGGTTTTGTGGGATTAAGGGGAATTTTTGCCTGGACCCTCTTCTTCCTCATGTTTAGCCCCATTAGTTTTGATGTTTTAAGACGTTCGCCCCATTTGTTAAGTTATTTTATGACCTTTCTCCCTATTTCTTTGCCAAAAATATGATGTTTCGTGCCATGTAGGTGTCGATTTTTCCTGACGAGCGATAGCGAGTCTGTAGTTTACGAGGAATCGGCCTTCGGCCAGGAAATTTTTCTATCAAAAAATGTACAAACTTATCTCGTATGGGGGGGTCTTGGGGGTATTTTTATAAGCTTGATGGAAGTAGACTCTAAGGAGCAAACTAAAAACATAATAGTAATAATAGTAATAATAATAATAAGAATAATAATAATAAGAATAATAATGAGAAGAAGAAGAAGAAGAAGAAGAACAAGAAATACTAGAAATACTATATAAACACCTTAAGGAGAAACATAGGTGGGGGCCGGGTTGTCGGCTCGTAAATTGTCGGACTGGCTTGGGGTAATATAGAGTACGTCCGGGAAACAAATATATATGTATACACACACACACACACACACACACACACACACGCACACACGCACGCACGCACGCACGCACGCACGCACGCACGCACGTACGTACGTCCGGGAAAAAAATATATATGTACACACACACACACGTCCGGGAAAAAAATATATATGTACACACACACACGCACACGCACACGCACACACGCACGCACGCACGCACATTAAGATTAATGAATGAATGATGTAGATACTGTCAATAATGAAGATAGGCCTAGTAGAGAGTATCCTGGTGTCCTTTTGTACTTTTTAAGGGGAGATTTTTAGTTCACTTCTTAGTTCCCCATTAAGCTTTAAAAAAATACCCCCAAGACCCCCTTCGATATATATTTGTGCATTTTTCGGTAGAAAAATGTCACGGCCGAAGGCCGGTTTCTCCTAAATTCATGCCCGTTATCGCTCGCTAGGATACAATCGACACCTAAATGGTACGAAGTCTTAAAATTGACAGAATTTGGGCGAAATGTCTTAAAATCGCCAAACTAACGGGGTGAACATCTTATAATCTGAAAACCAATGGGGCTAAGCGTGAGGGAGAAGGTTAACCAGAAAAACGACCCATCTCCCCCTCATTATCGTGAACATCAGTTTTGGCTGGACTCAAACCCTTAATGTTGCGTCCTTGCCTCCTCCCGTCTCCGAGATTGACAATTCAGTCCTACGGGGGGATGGCCGTATTTATTTGCTCATTTATCTATTCTATCTATCTATATGCTCAGGCCCAATCCTCATTTTGGGGGTAGCCGACTCAAGACAGAGCAAGAACAGGGAAAACACAAAAACAACATAAAAACAACGAATAAACACAGATAAAAAGCACAAACTCACACATCCAGGTCACCCAGGAGAAGACCCAGAGACCAGGGTCACCAAGGTCGCTCCAGCACTCCCCCGGCCCCCGACCACCCGGAGAGGTTCCGATCTCGGCAGGCAGACATGCAGCGGAGCCAAAGCCACAAGCCCTCCCACCACACTTCCAGGCGCACCCTTCATATTAATCGTCTCTCCGGGCCAGGCGCCTGATGGACTATTATCTAGTCCAACTTGCGCCCGACCCCTTACTCCAAATGACCACGTGTTCACTCAACTATTCACAAGCATTCTCCATTCACTCCTGTCCACCACCAGTTCCCCTGCCTGATCTATAGTCATTCCTCCATCATCCAAAGCTTTTCTTACACAGTCTCTCCATCTCAATGGGGGTCTTCCTGTCCTTCTATCTCCCCTTGTACCTGACTCACATATTCTCTTTGTAAGCCTTTCATCTCCCATTCGTTCAACATGACCATACCAGCTCAGCACCCTTCTGTCCACTCTGGCTGACAAATGTTCCTGCTGCCCCACTCTCCTACGTATCTCTTCATTCCTCAATCTGTCTCTACGAGTAACTCCACACATACTCCTCAAGCAGCTCATCTCCATCACATCCAGCCCTCTTTTCTCCTTTTTCTTCAGAGCCCATGTTTCAGCCCCATACATCACCGTTGGCACAACAATTCCTTGATACAGTGCACTTTTTACTTTCACTCCGAGATTTCTCGTCTTCCACATACTTCCCATTGCTCCGAAAACCTTCCTTCCTTCACACACTCTCTGTTTTACCTCCATTTCCATACCTCCACTCATACTTATCATTCCTCCTAGATATTTAAAACACTCTACTTGTTCCAATATTTCCCCATCCAGCCTCTCATCTAGATTCACCCTACGCTCTCCCCTATTACACACCATTACTTTACTTTTATTGACGTTCACCTTCAGTTTCCTCCTTCCACAAACCACACCAAACTCTTTGACTACCCGCTGCAGTTTCTCATCAGAATCCGCCACCAATGCTGTGTCATCAGCGAACAGCAACTGATTCAACTCCCAATCTCTACCATTCTTTCCTACTAAACCCAATCCTCTTCCCATAGTTCTCCTTTTCACCTCCCTCACCACACCATCCATAAACATATTAAACAGCCATGGTGACATTACACAACCCTGTCGCAAACCTACCTTTACCTTAAACCATTCACTCAACTCACCATTTCCTACTCTCACACATGCTCTGCTCCCTTCATAAAAACTCTTAACTGCTTCTAACAAATTTCCTCCTATTTCATAAATCCTTAACACCTTCCACATTGCTTCACCGTCGGTCCACACGATCATACGCTTTTTCCAAGTCCATAAAAGCCCAAAATATCTCCTTATGCTTCTCTAAATACTTGTCGCATAACTGTCTTACTGCAAACATCTGATCCACGTACCCTCTTCCCCTCCTAAAACCGCACTGTTCTTCTCCTATTGCAACTTCCGTACACTTTATTATCCTCTCTATCAACACCCTGCCATACAGCTTTCCAACCACTGACAATAAACTAATACCTCTATAACTTGAACACTCCTGCCGATCTCCCTTCCCCTTGTACAACTGCACAATGCATGCACTCTTCCAGTCTATTGGTACCATTGACACAGCAAAGCACACATTGAAAAGTCTCACCAACCAATCTATTATCACATCTCCACCCTTCTTTATACACTCCACAGCAATACCATCCAAACCTTCTGCTTTTCCCGCTCTCATTTGTTTCACTGCTTCTTTCACCTCATTTTCCTCAATCCTTTCATTCATTCCCTGCCACCTGGGTGGCCTTGGTAACCTATCTCCATCCACCTCTGCTTCAATCACTGCTTCTCTTCCATCTCTTGTATTTAACAAAGATTCAAAATACTCGGCATATCTTTTCCTCACTTCAACTGGTTCCACCAGTAATTCTCCATTTGCATCTTTCACTGACTCTTCCCTCTTTTGTCCTCCTTTCCTTATTTTATTTACCTGCTTCCAGAACATCTTCTTTCGTTCATCAAAATTCTCACTCAACCTTTGACCCCACCTTTCGTTTGCATTTATGAATCTTTTTATTGTTTTATTAGTTTCCTCCCTAGACCTCCATCAAGCTTAAAAAAACACCCGCCCAAGACCATCCTTCAAGATAAATGTGTACATTTTTTGATGGCCGGTTTCTCTTAAATTACAGGCTGGCTTTCACTCGCCAGGAAAAAATCGACACCTAAATGACAAGAAAATTCTAAATATTGACAAAGGAATGGGGCGAAAGGTCTTAAAATCGTCAGACTAATGGACCGAACGTCTTATAATCTGAAAACTAATGGAGCTAAACATGAGGAAGAAGGGGGACCAGAAAAACGACCCATCTCCCCTTTAGCTCGCAGGCAAAAGGAATGCTAACAATCCGGAGAAATTTAATTTGAAGTGAGGAGGAAGGCAAAAATCGCTCTCTGTGTGTGTGTGTGTGTGTGTGTGTGTGTGTGTGTGTGTGTGTGTGTGTGTGTGTGTGTGTGTGTGTGTAAATGATGGGGGGGGGAGAGAGAGAGGTTATAATTTTATTGTTCAACTACTAATGCTTCAATATATCATTATGTTATTAGTACATTTCTCAGATACATTGTTGTTTTTTACATCATTAATATTATTATTAGTATTGCTTATTAGTATTATTTTTGTTGTCGTATTTATGTTGTTTTCCTTGCTGTTGCTTTGCAGTCTGTTACTAATAATTATACTCAGCTTTTTCTCCCTCGTAACCCAGGAACTTCAATATATTTCTTATTGACCTGAACTAAATTAGACCCTGGGAAAAAAAAGAGTTGTGATCTGATTGAATGGAAGAAGTTTTCTCTTTAACTTCCTTCTCTCATTTTTGTTCGTCCAACTCTGAGTTACAGTTAATTTGTCCTGTTCTTTTGTTTAGTTAGCTTCTTTTGTTTCGTTTTTGTTTGCTTACTTACTACCTCCCCTAACCCGTCCCCTTTATTCCCCTCTCACTCTCCCCTCTCACACTCTCAACACCCCACTCTATCCCCCTTCCCATCACCTCTTACCCTCCTGTTTAACCCCCCCCCCCCCTCCCCTCCTTTCATCCGTCCACCTCCCTAACCCTTCACTTTTACCCCTAACCCTTTATCCCTCTCCCAAACTTTTATCCCTCCAGTGTTTAATTTATAACCTCTCCCTAACCCTTTTATCCCCCTCTCCCTAACCCCTTTATCCCCCTCTCCCTAACCCCTTTATCCCCCTCTCCCTAACCCCTTTATCCCACCTCTCCCTAACCCCTTTATCCCCCTCTCCCTAACCCCTTTATCCACCCTCTCCCTAACCCCTTTCTCCACCCTCTACCTAACCCCTTTATCCACCCTCTCCCTAACCCCTTTGTCCCACCCTCTCCCTAACCCCTTTATCCCACCTTTCCCTAACCCCTTTATCCACCCTCTCCCTAACCCCTTTATCCCCCCTCTCCCTAACCCCTTTATCCACCCTCTCCCTAACCCCTTTATCCCACCTCTCCCTAACCCCTTTATCCCACCCTCTCCCTAACCCCTTTATCCACCCTCTCCCTAACCCCTTTGTCCCACCCTCTCCCTAACCCCTTTATCCCACCTTTCCCTAACCCCTTTATCCACCTCTCCCTCCTTTATCCACCTCTCCCCAACCCCCTTCTCCACCCCCTCCCTAACCCCCTTCTCCCCCCTCTCCAAACCCCTTTATCCACCCTCTCCCTAACCCCTTTATCCACCCTCTCCCTAACCCCTTTATCCACCCTCTCCCTAACCCCTTTATCCCACCCTCTCCCTAACCCCTTTATCCATCCTCTCCCTAACCCCTTAATCCCACCTTTCCCTAACCCCTTTATCCACCCTCTCCCTAACCCCTTTATCCCCCCTCTCCCTAACCCCTTTATCCACCCTCTCCCTAACCCCTTTATCCCACCTCTCCCTAACCCCTTTATCCCACCCTCTCCCTAACCCCTTTATCCATCCTCTCCCTAACCCCTTAATCCCACCTTTCCCTAAACCCCTTCTACCCCTTTATCCCCCTCTCCCTAACCCCTTTATCCCCCCTCTCCCTAACCCCTTTATCCCCCTCTCCCTAATCCCTTTATCCCCCCTCTCCCTAACCCCTTTATCCACCCTCTCTCTAACTTTTATCCCCCTCTCCCTAACCCCTTTACCCCTCTCCCTACCCATTTATCCCCCCTCTCCCCTAACCCCTTTATCCCCCCTCTCCCTAACCCCTTTATCCCCCTCTCCCTAAACCCCTTTCCCCCCCCTCTCCCTAACCCTTTACCCCCTCTCCCTACCCCCTTATCCCCCCTCTCCCTAACCTTTACACCCCTCCCCTAACCCTTTTACCCCCCCTCTCCCTAACCCCTCTATCCCCCTCTCCCTAACCCCTTTATCCCCCCCTTCCCTAACCCCCTTATCCACCCTTCCTAACACTTTATCCACCCTCTCTCTAACCCTTTTATCCCCCTCTCCCTAACCCCTTGATCCCCTTTAACCCCTTTTCCCCCTCCCTACCCCTTTATCCCCCTCTCCCTAACCCCTTTACTCTCCCTAACCTTTATCCCACTCTCCCTAACCCTTTTATCCCCCTCTCCCTAACCCCTCTATCCCCCCTCTCCCTAACCTATTTATCCACCCTTTCCCTAACCCCTTTATCCCCCTCCCTAAACCTTTATCCCCTCTCCTTTATGCCTAACCCCTTATCCCCCCTCTCCCTAACCCCTTTTATCCCCCCTCTCCTAACCCCTTTATCCCCTCTCCCTAACCCTCTATCTCCCTAACCCCTCTATCCCCCTCTCCCTAACCCCTCTATCCCCCTTTAACCCACTTTATCCCCCTCTCTCTTCCCTCCCTCCTCCCCCCCTATGCCCCCCTTCCTCCCCCCCTCCCAACCCCTTTTCCTCTCCCCCCCTTTCACCCCTCCTTCCTGTACGCCCCATCACCCAAACAATTATTATTACTACCTGCTAATCAAGGCTCTCTCTCTCTCTCTCTCTCTCTCTCTCTCTCTCTCTCCATTCCGTGTATATATATATATACTGTATATATACTGTATGGAGTGAAGTCCTCTAGTGGTAGGAAGGAATATATGCAAAAACAAACTCTGATTAAAAGGGTTAATCTGTTTCCGTACTGAATAGACTACGCAACTGAATCATAATATATGTATACTGTATGTGTGTGTTTGTGTGTGTGGGGGGGAGGGGGGGGGGGAGAGAGAACTCCTGAAGTACCGGTCCTAGTGTATTGAAAACTACCAAGGTGTGTTATGGCATATCGGTAGGTCTACTCCAAAGTACTGAAACTAAGTACAACACAAGCTCAAGTCCAATATTATGTCCCCTAAATACCGTATAATATTATGTCCCCTAAATACCGTATAATATTGTCCTAAATACATAAATATTATGTCCCTATACCGTATATATTTATGTCCCCTAAATACCGTATAATATTATGTCCCCTAAATACCGTATAATATTATGTCCCCTAAATACCGTATAATATTATGTCCCCTAAATACCGTATAATATTATGTCTCCTAAATACCGTATAATATTATGTACCTAAAACCGTAATAGTATGTCTAAAATACCGTATAATTTATGTCTCTAAATACCGTATAATATTATTCGAACATACCGTATAATATTATGTCTCCTAAATACCGTATAATATTATGTCCCCTAAATACCGTATAATATTATGTCCCCTAAATACCGTATAATATTATGTCTCCTAAATACCGTATAATATTATGTCCCCTAAATACCGTATAATATTATGTCCCCTAAATACCGTATAATATTATGTCCCCTAAATACCGTATAATATTATGTCCCCTAAATACCGTATAATATTCCGATCCGCGGTCTTCTGTTTACTGGTCCAGCTTTTTATTCAATGTGTGTCATATATTTGTCTCTCTTATCCTCCCATAAATCTCTCTTTATCCTTCTCTCTCATTCCTCCTCCTCTCTCTCAGCCCCCTCCTCTTCTTCTTCCTCCCCCTCCTCATCATCATCATCATCATCGCCTTCTGCTTTACTATCCTTTTCTCTAGCTTAGCGGTGTAGATATCCAAACTGCCCCGTAATTCATCTTCATCATCATCATCATTTTGCTTCCTTATGTATCGATCCACACCAATGTATCTCCTATGTTCACATTTCTTATCCTCTCATTATCCTCTCTATCCTTCTCCCTCATTCCTCCTCTTTCTCCTCCTCTTCTTCATTTTCATATTCTTCTGCCTTCTTCTTCTGCCTTCTATATATACACCAGTGCAACTAAATAATGCACACTATCGACTCACCGTAGCCATCTATAGGGCCACCACCATCTGTAGGCCCACCAACATCTTTACAGTAGTCGCCATATTGTGCACATCACCTTTAGAATATTCATGAAACCTTCGACTTTTGTTAAGGGGGGTTACCGGGTTTTTTTTTTTTTTTTTTTTTTATCTTTCTCTCCTTTTCTCTCTCTCCCTGGCTTGTATCCATTCGGCCCCATTCAGCCAACTATTTGAAGACGTTTATCCCCATTCAGGTGTCGATTTCTTCCTGGCGAGCGATAGCGAGCCAGCATTGTATGGAGAAATACGGCTTCGCCGGATTTCTATCGAAAAATTTACAAATTTAGCTTGCTGTCAAAACATAAATATATATATATACAGGTATATAAATATATATATAAATATAAATATAAATATTGAAACCTGGATGGGGGTAGCCTAAACGTCTTAAAACAGTAGGCTGAATGGGGCCGAATGGATACAAGCTAAAGAGAGAGGGAGAGAAAGAGAAAACAAGCGAGGTGGGCTCCCTTAAGCATGCAAATACTGTTTGGCACAATTATTTACGAGTGTAATTTTTTATACCTTGGTTATACACCCAGGACATAGGTTATTCAGCTTAGGAAGAATCTGTAGGAGTCGACCGATTAGGAAATATAGTTTATAGCCCTTTGATTGCTGAGATCCTTTTTAAGCTTACTAAAATCGTCTAATGATAGCCAGAATATTAGTTAATATAGTTAATTGCCCTTTGGTTGCTAGAAATCATTATTATACTTGCTAAAATCGTCTATCGATAACCAGATAATAACAAAAAAGTTATTATCACGTTTAGCAAAAGTTAATGAAAATATAATCTCTTCATTACAACGAGTGTAGAAATCCCACTCCTCCAACTCACTCCAACTCAAATAATACTTAAGGAGGGATGGGCCGTTTTTCTCGTCCCCCTTCTTCCTGATCTTTAGCCTCATTAGGTTCCAGATTTTAAGATGTTTGCCCGTTTAGTCTGTCGATTTTAAGACCTTCCGTCCCATTTATTTATCGATATCAAGACCTTTCGTGCCATTTAGGTGTCGATCTTTTCTTGGCGAGCTATAGCGAGCCTGTAATTTTAAGAGGAAGCGGCCTTCGGCCAGGCCATTTTTCTATTGAACAAATTAAAACATTTATCTTGAAGGGGGTCTAGAGGGTGTTTTTTTAAAGCTTGATGGAGGTCTAGGGAGGAAACTAAAAACAATTATAGAGAGATAAATAAACAAGCAAATAAATGCGTCCATCCCCCCTTAAGCAGTCTGGTCTATCATTTGGAAAGAGTCAACCAGTAAATATAGGTGTGAACATTTACAGCCCGTTTGTTCCAGCCCTCCCTAAGTTGCAAGAGGAGGTGGTGGGTTACAATGTCTTGGCTCGTCATACTGAATTGATTATCGGGTAAAGGTATGCAGGAGGGTAGCGGATAGATAGAGACAACATAGGGTATACTAGCCTATGTGTTGGTTGAGAAAGAGAGAGGGGGGGGGGGGGAGGAGAGAGAGAGAGAGAATAATGATACATAGAGAAAGGAAAAGACATGGGCATACATACTGTAGTCGACAATTAATTTTAATTAACAATAACGACATAAATACATCTTGGAAGTTATTCGAAACCACTTACCTAAAAGCAGTGCAAGACTGCATACCATCGAAAATACGGCGTCCAGGCCATAATAATAAGCCCAAATGGTGGAATAAAGATATTTCAAACTGCCTGCTTGCTAAAAAATTTGCTAATGATAGATTAAAATCCTCACAAAATGACGAAGAACGGCTGAAATTTGTAGAGCTACGACGCAAAGCCAAAAAGTTAATTAAGCAAAGTAAAAAGACCTTAGAGTTACATATTGCGAATCAAAGTAAAACAAACCCGAAAGAATTCTATAGTTATATCAGAAAGAAAAGAGCGTTACTTCAACTGTTGGACCGTTAGTCGATGAAAATGGAGAATACACCAAAGACGAAGAACAAATGAGTAATGCCCTCAATACCTTCTTTGCATCAGTTTTTACAACAGAAGACCTCAGTGATATCCCTACACATCGCCGATTCAGATTGATAATTCAGATGTTCTAAGCAATATCACCGTTACAGAGAGAGAAGTATTGAATTGTTTAGATAAACTCAAGGTAAATAAAACGCCTGGACCTGATACAATCTCGCCTAGAGTTCTAAAGGAAGCTAAGGATGAGCTCTCTAAACCACTGACATTACTATTCAATAAATCCTTGCAGTCTGGAACTATGCCCGATCAGTGGAAGCTAGCCAACGTAACACCGATATTCAAAAAGGGCAGCAATCCCTACCCAGTACCTATCGTCCAATTAGCTTAACCTCAGTTGTATGTAAAATGCTAGAAACGGTCATACGAGACAGACTCGTAAATCACTTAGAGGAAAATAACATACTTAAAGATACTCAACACGGCTTTCGTAAAAAACGTTCCTGTTTAACACAGACTTCTTCCACGATATCCTCAACCTCTACGATGAGAGTAAAGCTGTAGATATTATACCTTGATTTTCAAAAGGCCTTTGACGCGCAGGGAATACAAGACGGTAGAAAAGGACAAAAAAGCAGAAACATAAACGGTAAGGCATCAAAATGGACCAATGTAAGTAGCGGGGTACCCCAGGGATCGGTACTAGGACCAATTGTCGTCCTAATTTACAACTCCGACATAGATTAGGGTCTCACCTGTACAATCTCAAAATTTGCTGACGATACAAAAATTGCAAATAGCGTACTCTCAAAAGAACAAGTTGACGATATGCAACACAATCTAGATAAATTGTCATGTTGGGCCCAAATTTGGCAGATAAATGGTATAGAAACCGATCTGGTAAGTAACAATATCGAGTAACCTAAAACCGAGTCAACAATGTTCAGAAGTTGTTAAGAAGGCAAACAAAATAATTGGCTTTATAGGCAGGTCATTTGAGCATAAATCCAAAGAAGTTATCCTACCCCTTTACAATTCCTTAGTCCGCCCTCTTCTGGAATACTGCGTTCAATCCTGGTGCCCTTATTACCAAAAAGATATAAACAAGCTAGAACGAGTTCAACGTAGAGTTACCAAAATGATACCTAGCCTAAAGAAACAAACCATACGAAGAGCGTCTTAGAGAATTAAATCTATTTCCTTTAACCCAGCGCAGATTAAGAGGTGACTTAATTCAAGTGTTCAAAATCATCAAAGGCATCGACAATATGACCTGTAGTAAGTACTTCACTATCGCCCAATCTAATTACCCGCGGGGAAACGGTTGCAAAATTATTGGTAAATCTTTTAACTCACACGAATCTAAGAATTTCTTCTTCAACCGAGTTGTCAACTTGTGGAATGGGCTTCCCCGAAACGTTATAGACTGCATCACCGGTGATTCATTTAAACTCCGCCTAGACAAATATCTCGCATCAAACCCGCGACTGACTGCGTTTGTAAATGAATAACTTTATTTTATCCCCCCCTCAGTTACTACCCCATCTGTCCCCTACTAACTTCCTAATCCTGCCACGGACATTAGTTCCAGGGCAGTAATTCCCTTTCCAATGTTCCCTTACCCACTCTAAACCACTGTTTGGACACTTGATCCTCAGTGTTTTGGAGGACAAGCAACCTAGAAGGGTCACGAGATCTGTTTTTGCTTGATTTACTTTGTACTCCTTTGGACTATTTCCTTTCACAACATAGAAGAGAGGAGAGGGAGAGCGATGAGAGAGAGAGATCTGCGAGAGAGAGATGAAGAGAGAGACCGAAAGAGAATGTGAGTGTGAACAACTAGTCCTGCCACACTGCTGAAGATAGACAACCTGAACAACAACACTGGTGGTGGTGGATGTGATCGATCGTCTGTGTACACCCAACCAGCCTCAGGACCTCTCAGGTGGCCAGTCTTCCTGCTTTCACTGAGAGATTTACATAGATTTACATATATACACTGGCCACATAAATCTTACAATCCCTGCCAGGTGACCAGGACTGAATCCTAGTAGATATAGCAACCACCCTAAGAGTAAGGAAAAGTGGAAGGAAATGATAGCAAAGATGAAGGCTTTCTACCCACCCTCCAGCAATTTGCCATGCATGAAAACAGTTAGAAGTGAATAACCTTGCAGGGCTTTGAAATCGCCTGAAGAAATTTACAGAATAGTTAGAAATTAAAAGAAAAATTTCATGAGTACCTTAATCTATTTTTAGAAAACCGTGTTCATTTCTACCAAGTTCTCCTATCAGTAATCAGTATCTACAGTACTCTAGACCAACTTCTCTGTGGTATGAGTCTAACCTTTGTATTCATTGTTTCAGTTGTGTCATTGTCTATAACTTCATTATGGAGCTTTGAAACTCTCTTTGGCTATCTTGAATAGATTATTGGCAATTACGTTACTAAATCCTTGTAGAATCTTAAAACACTTATCAGCTGCCCCCATATTCTCCGTTTTTTAAGCGAAAACAGATCGAGTTTTCTTAATGGTTTATTTCTAATGGATGGGATTAATTTTATTCCTCTACACGAGTTTTCTTAATGGTTTATTTCTAATGGATGGGATTAATTTTGTTCCTCTACACTGAATGGATTCGAGTTTTTCTGTCTTTTATTAAGTAGCGAGACCGAAACTGCACAGGATACTCCAGATGCGGCTTCACAATACTTTTGAATAATAACTATGTCTTTGCTATGATAATGAACATTTCTTCTAATGAATCATAGTGCTCTGTTTGCTTTGTTAGCTGCTGCCGTGCAATGGGGTGTCGTTTATAAGCGGTCATAGGTCTTTTATCAGTGATACACTCTTTACCTATTCTCCATTCATATAGTCTTCGTATTTATTGTTTTGGGAGCCTATTTGTAGTATCTGACATTTGCTTACATTAAAGGGCATCTACCAATTTTATGACCACTCCATGATTTTGTTTAGATCTGATTGCAGGCTAATGCTATCGCTTTCCGAGATTATTGCTTTTCTTAGTGTCATCGACGAATTTGGAAGTTATATTATTGATGCCGTTGTCTATATTATTAATATTTATTGTGAACAATATTGGACCCAGTACTGAACCCTGGGGGACTCCACTGGTCATTGGAGTCCAAGCTGATTCTACTCCATTATAAATTACTCTCTCCTTTCTTTCATATAACCAATTACTTATCCAATTGTGTGTTTTGCCCTGTATACAGTACCTAGGCTCGCGACCTTCTGAAGCAATATATGTTGAGGGATCTTGTCAAAGGCCTTTTGAAAGTCCAAGTAAACTATATCAAGACTGTTGATAAATTGTTAATTTTAAATGGACTGTTATATAATTCAATAAGGTTCGTTAGACATGATCTCTTTGCTCTGAAGCCGTGTTGCCTATTAATGGTAAGATTGGTATTCTCTATGTAAAGTACAGTTTCGTCTCTTATGATTTATTCTAATACTTTAACAATTACGGAAGTTAGGCTAATAGGCTCGTAATTACCTGGTAGTTTGTTCTCCCTTTTTAAATATTCGCTGTCTTCCATTCAGTGGGTAAAGAGAGAGAGAGAGATGGAAAATATTAATATATGGTAAGATGATTAGATCGGAAAAAAACAGACTTATACACACACACACACACACACACACACACACACACACACACACACACACACACACACACACACACACACACACACACACGTCTTCCAGAACCGAATAAACTGATAATGATAATATTAGCCAAAGTACTGTACCGTGAGATAAGGCGTCATTATGTACTGAAAGGGTTATTCTTCCTCAATGGGACTGATCGGCAATATTACCCCCTTGTTAACTTGTTTTTTATTTGTTTTCAGCTACTATTAGACGATTTTAATCAATGTAAGGTCATCGGGCAATTAACAGGCTTCGAACTATCTCACTTAACCATTTGTACTACCACAGATCCTTCTGAGACTGCACAATATCGCTTAATATAGCTAGAATAAACTGAAAAAGACGTCGCCGGTACAGAAGGGGTTAAGGAATATGGATGCACAACAATGGTTCTTTGTTGAACAGATGTCGGATGTGTGTATTGAAAATGTATCCTGCCTACGGTTCCCTCCATTGAAACAAATCCCTCTCCATATATCTCAAGGCAGTGTGGGTGTGTGTGTGTGGGTGAGTGTGGGTGGGGGGTGAGTGTGTGTGTGAAAGAGACAGACAGACAGACAGACAGACAGACAGACAGACAGGAGGGGAGGGAAGGATAGAGAGAGAGAGTATGATGAAGTAGAGTTCGTGCGTATGTGTGTGTGTGTGTGTGTGTGTGTGTGTGTGTGTGTGTTGAAGTGGAATGTCACGTGACCAGAGGCCCGCATCCCGCTTAGCTGTGTTGTGTTGTATTGTAATTGTCCAGAAGAGGAAGAGGAGGGGGAAAACTATCACACAACCCTGTCTAATCTGAGGGAGGTCTTTCTGGGCCCTACAAATACTTTCACGTCTGTCTTATTAACCCATAAAAAGTGTCTTCACTCAGTATAATTAGTGAGTGGAATAGGCTCCCAAATCAAGTAATAGATAGTGTTTCAATAGATTCATTTAAAAAATAGTCTAGACTCATACCACAGAGAAATAGGGATGGAGTAGGTAATAACCAATGATAGAACGATGTGGTAGTAACGAACACTGCTTCCATTTGAAAAGAACTAACAGAAAAGAAAAAAATAATATATATATATATATATATATATATATTACTACAGGTGAAGGTTTGCATACAATTGTCTTTTCATTTCTAACTTTCTATAAATTCCTTCAGGCGGTTTCCAAGATCTGCAAAGTTATTCACTTCCAACTGTCTTCATGTACGGCAATTACCGTAGGGTGGGGAGAGAGCCTTCTTCTTTGCTATTTTTTCCTTCCACTGTCCCTTACTCTCGGGTTAGCTAGGTCTACTAGAATTAAGTCCTCACCACCTCGCTGGGATCGTAAGGTCTTTGTGGTCAGTGTATCTGTAAATCTCTCTCTCTCTCTCCTATCTATCTATTTATCTATCTATCTATCTATCTCTTGATTCACCGTTGATTCATTTAAATTCCGCCTAGACAAATATCTCGCATCAAACCCGCGACTGACTGCGTTTGTAAATGAATAACTTTATGTTATCCTCCCCTCAGTTACTAACCCAAGTTATTCCTTAGTCCTTTACTAACTTCCTAGTCCTGCCACGGACATTAGTTCCAGGGCAGTAGTTCCCTTTCCAATGTTCCCTTACCCACTCTAAACCACTGTTTGGACACTTGATCCTCAGTGTTTTGGAGGAAAAGCAGCCTAGAAGGGTCACTAGATCTGTTGTTGCTTGATTTCCTTTGTACTCCTTTGTACTCTCTCTCTCTCTCTCTCTCTCTCTCTCTCTCTCTCTCTCTCTCTCTCTCTCTCTCTCTCTCTCTCTCTCTATCTCTCTCTCCCCCCTTCAGTACAGTGGCATCATTAGTTTTGGTGTTATTTACTTCCATTAAACTATTATATCTAGCTTAGGAAGGACGTCAAGAAATCAACATCAACCCTCTTTGACTCCAACAGGTCCTTTCGAGGCTGAATAAAAGTCTAATGCGAGCCAGAGCCAGAAAGGGAGAAGTAGAGGGAGAGAGAGAGATAGTGGTAGAATGAGAGAGAGAGAGAGAGAGAGAGAGAGAGAGAGAGAGAGAGAGAGAGAGAGAGAGAGAGAAGAGATAGTGGTAGACTGAGAGAGATAGAGAAGAGATAGTGGTAGACAGACAGAGGTAGAGGAAGAGAAGAGATAGTGGTAGACAGAGAGAGGTAGAGGGAGAGAAGAGATAGTGGTAGACAGAGAGAGAGAGGTAGAGAAAATATAGTGGTAGGTAGGTAGAGGTAGAGAGGAGATAGTGGTAGACAGAGAGGTAGAGGTAGAGAGGAGATAGTGGTAGACAGAGAGAGGTAGAGGTAGAGAAGATATAGTGGTAGACAGAGAGATGTAGAGGTAGAGAATATATAGTGGTAGACAGAGAGAGGGAGAGGTAGAGAAGAGATAGTGGTAGACAGAGAGAGGTAGAGGTAGAGAAGAGATAGTGGTAGACAGAGAGAGGTAGAGGTAGAGAAGAGATAGTGGTAGACAGAGAGATGTAGAGAAGAGATAGTGGTAGACAGAGAGAGGTAGAGGTAGAGAAGAGATAGTGGTAGACAGAGAGAGGTAGAGGTAGAGGTAGAGAAGATATAGTGGCAGACAGAGAGAGGTAGAGGTAGAGAAGAGATAGTGATAGACAGAGAGAGGTAGAGGTAGAGAAGATATAGTGGTAGACAGAGAGAGGTAGAGGTAGAAAAGAGATAGTGGCAGACAGAGAGATGTAGAGGTAGAGAAGAGATAGTGGTAGACAGAGAGAGGTAGAGGTAGAGAAGAGATAGTGGTAGACAGAGAGATGTAGAGGTAGAGAAGAGATAGTGGTAGACAGAGAGAGGTAGAGGTAGAGAAGAGATAGTGGTAGACAGAGAGAGGTAGAGGTAGAGAAGATATAGTGGCAGACAGAGAGAGGTAGAGGTAGAGAAAAGATAGTGATAGACAGAGAGTGGTAGAGGTAGAGAAGATATAGTGGTAGACAGAGAGAGGTAGAGGTAGAAAAGAGATAGTGGCAGACAGAGAGAGGTAGAGGTAGAGAAGAGATAGTGGTAGACAGGTAGATTTAGAGAAGGTAGATTTAGAGAAGAGATAGTGGTAGACAGATAGAGGTAGAGAAGAGATAGTGGTAGACAGAGAGAGGTAGAGGTAGAAAATAGATAGTGGTAAACAGAGAGAGGTAGAGGTAGAGAAGAGATAGTGGTAGACAGATAGAGGTAGAGGTAGAGAAGAGAGTGGTAGACAGAGAGAGGTAGAGGTAGAAAAGATATAGTGGTAGAAAGAGAGAGGTAGAGAAGAGATAGTGGTAGACAGAGAGAGGTGTAAATAGAGAAGAGATAGTGGTAGACAGGGAGAGGTAGAGAAGAGATAGTGGTAGACAGAGAGAGGTATAGATAGAGAAGAGATAGTGGTAGACAGAGAGGTATAGGTAGATAAGAGATAGTGGTAGACAGAGAGAGGTAGAGAAGAGATAGTGGTAGACAGAGAGAGGTAGAGGTAGAGAAGAGATAGTGGTAGACAGAGAGGTATAGGTAGAAAAGAGATAGTGGTAGACAGAGAGAGGTACAGATAGAGAAGAGCTAGTGGTAGACAGAGAGAGGGAGAGGTAGAGAAGAGATAGTGGTAGACAGAGAGAGGTATAGATAGAGAAGAGATAGTGGTAGACAGAGAGAGGGAGAGGTAGAGAAGAGATAGTGGTAGACAGAGAGGTATAGATAGAGAAGAGTTAGTGGTAGACAGAGAGAGGGAGAGGTAGAGAAGAGATAGTGGTAGACAGAAAGAGGTATAGATAGAGAAGAGATAGTGGTAGACAGGGAGAGGTAGAGAAGGGATAGTGGTAGACAGAGAGAGTTATAGATAGAGAAGAGATAGTGGTAAACAGAGAGAGGGAGGGATAGAGAAGAGATAGTGGTAGACAGAGAGAGGGAGAGAAGAGATAGTGGTAGACAGAGAGAGGTATAGATAGAGAAGAGATAGTGGTAGACAGAGAGAGGGAGGGGTAGAGAAGAGATAGTGGTAGACAGAGAGAGATAGAGAAGAGATAGTGGTAGACAGAGAGAGGGAGAGAAAAGATAGTGGTAGACAGAGAGAGGTATAGATAGAGAAGAGATAGTGGTAGACAGAGATGTATAGGTAGAGAAGAGATAGTGGTAGACAGAGAGGTAGAGAAGAGATAGTGGTAGACAGAGAGATAGAGGTAGAGAAGAGATAGTGGTAGACAGAGAGAGGTATAGGTAGAGAGGAGATAGTGGTAGACAGAGAGGGAGAGAAGAGATAGTGGTAGACAGAGAGAGGGAGAGGGAAAGTGAGAGAAGAGATAGGGGTAGACAGAGAGAGGGAGAGGTGATAGTGGTAGACAGAGAGAGGTATAGGTAGAGAAGAGATAGTGGTAGACAGAGAGAGGGAGAGAAGAGATTGTGGTAGACAGAGAGAGGTAGACAGATAGGGGAGGTAGTAGACAGAGAGAGGAGAGGTAGACAGAGTGAGAGAGGTAGAGGGAGGAAGCAAGGTACGGGTGGGATAGACGGATGGTAAACAAGAAGGAATAAGGATGTGGTCCCACCGGATAGCCTCCACACACACACACACACACACACACACACACACACACACACACACACACACACACACACACACACACACACACACACACACACACACACACACACACACACACACACACACACACACACACACACACACACACACACACACACACACACACAGCTGACGGGGGGGGGTGCTCAGCCTATATACCACTCTCTACTCTATACTTTATTATCCTCTCCTCTACTCTTATTAACACAGATAAAAAGTAGCATTGTGAATTTACGGTCTTGTTTTTATTTTTTCTCCTAAGGTACACTCAGATACCATAGTCTCTAGCCCACTCATAAATATTTGTGAACTTCACCTATTTTTAAATATGGAAGTACATCTCGGGAAACCAATTTATGAATATAATTTTCTATAAATCAACTACAAAACTGTATATACTATTCATTGAAAAGCTAGTTCTTTCTAAAAATCAATCCTTATAGTTATAATTCCATAAAGAAAAACATAGTGGATCCATGAATTCTTATGGGTGGGCTAGATAGGCGTATGGCATCCCAGTGTACACAAGCCACATTACAATCACATCCAGTTGTTTTTATGATGTATTTGTGTTGTGTTATGTATTTTTTGTATTTATAAAGACGCTCCATTAACCCCTACTGTACCGGCGACGTCTTTTAACTGTATTCTGGCTACTATTAGACGATTGTATTCAGTTTACTAAGGGCCTAAAGCAATGAACAAGCTTCGAACTATCTCACTTAACCCTTTTTACTACCACAGAGCCTTCGTGAACTGCACACAAACGTCTAAATATAGCTAGAATAAAACTACAAAGACGTCTCCGGTATAGAAGGGGTTAACGGAACCATTACAGTGTTTAAATTGAGTCTACTCTATACTTTCTTCTCTCAGGACGCTCTACCCTCAACACTCACCCATATTCGATTTTTTTATTTATTTTTTAAACTTGGCGAAAATTGAAACTCCCTTACCAACTCATTTTTAGATACCGTAACTAAAGGATAAATGAGAAACTACTATGTCTCTGCATCATATTATTGTTAATTGTTCATAATTAACAACATAACTGGCTATAAAAGCACTGTAATAACCGAGTAATAAATATGGGAACAAGTTCATTTCTCGCCAACTTAATATAAACTAACTATATTTAGTGTAGATATACTAGCTCTTGCACACTATTAGCTTACCTAGAAACCATGCCTGATTTGTCGACCCAGTTTGATATGATTTATGTGATACGCTCTGACGCAAAGTGGTGTGTGTGTATTTTTGTCTATGTTTATGAAGGAGACAATATGCAATGCTGCCTGCAACAAGTGTCTCCCCAGAGTTGACAGTTACAGTCGCTATTTTAAACGATTTTGTGTGAGTGTTATTTATTTATTTTTTATTTTTTTATTTTTGTTTTGGGGGGGAAGAAGTGGTGGTGTGCTTGTTTAGTGTGTGTGTGTGTGTATATATATATATATATATATATATATATATATATATATATATATATATATATATATATACAGTATATATATATATATATATATATATATATATATAATATTAATAATAATAATAATCGGTGTGTGTCTTTGTGTTATATTGAACTGTTTCACTAAATGTTTCTTATTTTTTCCAGGTAAGTGTTCCAGCCGTCAGCTCAGCATGTGGATCGTGAGTACTGGATATAAAACACCCAATGATCCTTTTGTTCATTGCACTTTATTCACATGATTCTTCTTATATTACGATAAAATGTAGGTCTATTAGTCTAAACAATTTGCATGTCTTCGATATGTTTGTTTCGCTAATGTTTCTCTATTATTAACTAATATTGTTCTTAACAGCAATACTCCCAATTAAATTAATGAAATCATATGATCCTCCGGGGCTTCGTACCCAGGACACCACATACAGAACTTACACGCTTTAACCATTATACCACCAATACAGTTCAATATACGTTATCGAGACTATATAGTGTAATATTGTTTATATATTTTAGAAAAGTGCATCAAATTAGTAATTCTACGAGGGGAAGCAAATCTCCGTGGAATAATAAGGAAAACTCTACCCTTTTTTTCAAGGTTGTTGCCGAACTATTGAATTGAACTGTAATGATCATATCTTATCTAAAACATTTATGCTACACAAATATTTGAACACTTTGTTAAGGTTAACCCCTGGACCCCAAGCGATATAATAAAAAAAGTACACTCCACGACCAGCCACTTTTCAACAAAAAAAAATCCCTGAAAACACATGGGATGGGTTAGTAATGAAAGAAAAAACAACATAAAATCGCTCACCTAGGTCGTTTGGGGGTCCTGGGGGGCGGGGGAAAGTCGCAATTATCATTGGGTGATGGGTAGGCGGTATACTGGCCTATCACTCCCGTGCGCGCATACACACACACAGCTGGACTTGGGGGGTTGCCAACCATCGGTATTGTTCCATGGGATCCTAAATTAGTTCCAATACAAATCTTAATCCTTTAGGTGTCATAGGACAAGAGTAATTAAGGCGGTCACATACATGAGTCGCTGGTACTGTAGGTTACATACATAGGCGACGCATAACGTGCGTCCCTGGGGTCGGAGGAGTTTGCGGGCATATACTAATATGTTTACAATGTGTGTGAACAACTTGTCTATAAAATATCATGTTGTAAGGTGTTTACTAGCTAGATACAGGAAAGAGAGAGAGAATACGTATTAGGTGTATGGAAGCATGTATATAAGAGTTAATTGAATATAAGTTTATTTAATAGAATTTACTGCATAAATAAGTAAACGCTGCAAAACAAAACAGATTCATGTGAACATAATCGTAGCAGATTTAATGAAAAAAGGCATATTATATATTATATTTGAATGAAGGGATTGATAGCATATTTTCATTACAAGATGCAGAGTAGATATAAAATAAAGATTACTTAAGAGATATATTTTCAAAAGTGCATAGTACATTAAATAATATGCAAGCATATATAGCTGAAAGTAGGTTTTGATGAGAGGCATAGCAAAATAGAAGTAAAAGATGCATGCCAAATTTAAGTGAAGCGATACATAGAATATTTATGTGAAAATACATAACCGATTTATGTGAGTGGATACATATTAATTTAGAAAAAAAGAATACATAGCAGATTTAGTGAGAGTACGGTAGGTCAAATAATGGAAATAGAGGCCGGACAGGGTACAGTCATTACATTGGTTGGCGTTATTCGTTTCTTGTTTAGATAATTGCAAAAGATATTGGCTCCATGATTTCAAAAGCTAAGACACACCATAGGTTGCGAGCGATGGCACCCAGGAAGCAGATATCTCCACCTTGTCTGAGATGCGGTTTAGTTGGTGAGGCACACAACCAGCTTCTGAGAACCCTACTTGTCCGATGTTTTATTCAGGGTTCTTTAAGGGGAGATGGGTTGCTTTTCTGCCCTCCCCCCCCCCCCCCCACCCCACCCCATCTCTCTTATGTTTAACCCAACTAGTTATGAGATTTTAAGATGTCTGTCCTATAAGTTTGGCGATTTTAAGATCTTTCGCCCTATCTCTTTGTCAATATTAAAACTTTTTGTCATTTAGCTGTTGATTTTTTCCTGGCGAGCGATAGTGAACTTGTAATTCAGGAGGAACCAGCCTTTTTTTCTACCGAAAAATGTACAAATATATCTTGAAAGGAGATCCTGGGATTGTTTTTTAAAGTTTGATGAAGGTCTAGGGATGAAACTAGAAAAATACTAAATATATGAAAAATCAACCATAAAGTGAACCCTTGAGAAGGTTTTAGTTAGCAGGGGTGGTGGGATGTAAATTGGTGTTCAGAGCAGGTACCGGTACAGTAGTCAGTGAATTTTAGCTTTAAGTGAAAGGATGCGTAGTAGATACAAGTGAAAGGATACACAGCAAACATAAGGGAAACCATAACAAATATTATCATAATTAAGCTGGTATATGTGAAGGAATGCATACCAGATAATATTATAAGTACTAATATGCATAGCAGATATAAGAAAAGGGTACATAACAAATTAAAGTGAAAGGATGGATGGCTAGCAGATTTAAGGGGAGATTTCCACTTGAGGGATTTTTTGCTGGACCCGTTTCTCCCTCATGTTTAGCCCCATTGCTTTTGAGATTTTAAGACGTTCGCCCTAGTAGTTTTGACATTTTAAGACATTTTGCCCCATTTATGTCAATTTTAAGACCTTTCGTGCCATTAAGGTGTCGATTTTTTCCTGGCGAGCGATAGCGAGCCTGTAATTTAAGAGCAACCGGCCTCCGGCCGGGACATTTTTCTACCGAAAAATGTACAAATTTATCTTGAAAGGGGGTCTTGGGGGTGTAATTTTAAACTTGATGAAAACGTAGGGAACAAACTAAATACCTCCCCTTAAGTGAAAGGCTACAGGATATAGTATATTGGGTGTGATGGAGGTGTGTAGGGGAAGTACTGACAAAGTCCAACAGGGGGAGAGATATAGTGGTAGTGGAGAGAGAGAGAGAGAGAGAGAGAGAGAGAGAGAGAGAGAGAGAGAGATATAGAGATAGATAGATATGGGGGGGGGGGGGTTGATGGAGGTGTGTTGGGGAAGTACTGACAACGACCAACAGGGGAAGAGATATAGTGGTGTTGCCAGGTGGTGGGAGAGTGTGTGTGAGAGAAAGCGTGAGAGTGAGTAAGAGTTAAAATGTAAAACTTGCAAACTAAACAAACCAAAATTGGGACAAGGACAATATAAAGTCAAATTAAATTATCAAATTATCAGTATTAGAAAAAAAGAGAGTGAGTGTGTTTGTGTGTGCATTTAGCGGTGTGTGTGTGTGTGCGTGTGCGTGTGCGTGTGTGTGTGCGCGCGTGCGTGCGTGCGTGCAGTTTCTCATACATCGAACTGTCACAGAACTACTATTAAATATGCTCTTTTACGCACGGTATATATCTTAATAAAATTGATACATAAATAGTGTCTAACAATTGGAAGAATAACTTAAAACTCAATATGGTATACTAATAAATATAGATAGCTAAAATGTCATAGATATATTCATTTATTATTGAGATATACGTACGTGTGGTCAACTGTACGTGTTATCCGAGTTAGGGGAAGGATTGTGTGTGTGTTATGGGGGGTGTCTGTGTGTGTGTTATGGGGGGTGTCTGTGTGTGTGTTATGGGGGGTGTCTATGTTTGTGGTGTAGGTGGGTTTGTGTACTTGTGTGTTAATATTTAGGATTTATGTGTGTTAGGGGGTATCTGTGTGTGTTTTTGTGGTGTAGGTGTGTTTGTGTACATGTGTGTGAATGTATAGGTTTTATGTGTATGTGTGTTATGGGGTGTCTGTCTGTGTGTTTGTGGTGTAGATGTGGTTGTGTACTTGTATGTGAATATATAGGCTTTGTGTGTGTGTGTGTGTGTTGGGGTTCTTTGTGTGTGTTTGTGTACTTGTGTGTGAATATTTAGGTTTTATGTGTGTGTGTGATGGGGTGTCTGTGTGTGTGTGTTTGTGGTGTAGGTGTGTTTGTGTACATGTGTGTGAATATATAGGTTTTATGTGTGTGTATGTGTGTTTGTGGTGTAGGTTTGTTTGTGTACATGTGTGTGAATATACAGGTTTTATGTGTGTGTGTGATAGGGTGTTTGTGTGTGTGTTTGTGGTATAGGTGTGTTTGTGTACATGTGTGTGAATATATAGGTTTTAAGTGTGTGTGTGATAGGGTGTTTGTGTGTGTGTTTGTGGTATAGGTGTGTTTGTGTACATGTGTGTGAATATATAGGTTTTAAGTGTGTGTGTGATAGGGTGTTTGTGTGTGTGTTTGTGGTATAGGTGTGTGTGTGTGTGTACTTCTGTGTGAATGTATAGGCTATTTTTTTCTTTACGTATAAAGGAGACAAAAGGTAAAGCTGCCTGCACCAAGTGCCTCCCCCCAAAGTTGAAAGTGAGAAAGCCAAAGTAAAGCATTTTTATGTTTTACATTTGTGTGTGTGTGTGTGTGTGTTTGTTTTTGTGAAAGAGCGAGAGATAAAGACCTATGAAGACCGTTAATGACAATAATAATAGTACAACAGAGAGAGAGAGAGAGAGAGAGAGAGCCACCTGGTCAGACCGTCAATAACAATAATAATAGTACAACTGGCCTCAACACACTCCTGTTTGTCAGGCCATGTGGACAACCCAACCTTCAGTCAGTCTAGCTCTCTCTCTATCTATCTATCTATCTATCTCTCTCTCTCTCTCTCTCTCTCTCTCTCTCTCTCTCTCTCTCTCTCTCTCTCTCTCTCTCTCTCTCTCTCTCTCTCTCTCTCTCTCTCTCTCTCTCTCTCTCTCTCTCTCCTATCTATCTATCTATCTATCTATCTATCTATCTATCTATCTATCTATCTATCTATCTATCTATCTATCTATCTATCTATCTATCTATCTATCTATCTATCTATCTATCTATCTATCTATCTCTTATATAAGATATGTTCTCTCTGGAACACATAAGCAGCGACATACCTCTGTAAAGGTTTCAAAATCGGAATATTACGCGCCTTAGTAGAGTAAGTTATCCAGATTTACTCCAAACACTTTGTGGCTGTAATAGAATTGTTATGCCATTTTCACTTGACCATCATGTATCGATAGCCAGGAGGATTTGAGTAAAACCATTTTCGCCCATTTGCACTGATCCACTTCTAATACTTGGAGGTATACTGTATTTGTTTTTAAGAAACAACAAATAGAGGAAGGAGAGCATAGGCAAAGAAAAAACAGGCCAGGTCAATGCATCTGAGGGAGGTGATGGGAATTCCTAAGCAGCCAACGGGTTTTTAATATTGTAGAACGTAATTATTGTATAGCACTATACAAGGTCTATTCTAGGAACTCGCTCTCTCTCTCTCTCTCTCTCTCTCTCTCTCTCTCTCTCTCTCTCTCTCTCAGTCATCTAATATACTGTGATTTATATGTCTCATCCTGTCACACCCCACCCAGACCCCACCCAGACTTGGGATAGACGTTCACTACACACACACACACACACACACACACACCACAACACAACACACACACACACAACATACAAATACAATACACACACACACACACACACACCACACACAGCCAGACCGTAGCTAGTAGGTAGAGCTCTCGTCTCACACACGAGGGGTCGGGGGTTCAATCCCCGGCGGGCGGGCGGAGACAAAAAATTGGGCTTGTCTCCTTTCATGTGTTAGCCTCAGTTCAACCTAGCTGTAAATAGGTACATGGAATAAGTGGACGACGTTGTGACGTCCCATCTGGGGTTGGCAAAAATAAAACCAATGGTACAAGGCGAGATGGGTATCATATGGTTCACCTAAGCTGATGGCTACTAAGCCTTCGGGCGAGACGCGGTAACCGTCTATAGTGAGAATGGTTACCATACAGATCCACCCTAAGCTTCGTTTCCGATGCGCCAATTGGCTAAAAAATACAGACTATACAACACATCCACAGCCATTCCAACGATACATATAACACCTACACATATAGGAGGGGGAAAAACGGGGAAATAACGAGCTATGCTCACTCCCGCAATACAACTTAGAGTAAGAACTAGAGTAAGGAGTACACACACAACACACACACACAACACACACACACACACACACACACACACACACACACACACACACACACACACACACACACACACACACACACACACACACACACACACACACACACCAAACACTCACACTTAAACACTCACACAACACACCTCTCCCTCTCACACCCCCTCTCTTCTCTCTCTCTCTCTCTCTCTCTCTCTCTCTCTCTCTCTCTCTCTCTCTCTCATCTAATATACTGTGATTTATGTCTCATCCTGTCACAACCTACCCAGACCCGACTCAGACTTGGGCTAGACGTTCACCACACACACACACACACACACACACACAATCATACACGCACACACACACACACACACAGAGGAACAGAGAAGGAAACGAGGACAGCAAATTCAGATATACAAATGTGTTAGAGGTATTGACAAAATCGACCAAGAAAACTTCATAGAGAGGGATGGAGGTGAGAGAACAAGAGGTCACAGCTACAAACTGAAAGTGCCTAATAGTAAATCCGATCTGGAAAGTAAAAGATTTCCTACCAACTCGATTAGTGGGTGGAACAAATTGCCAGCCGAAGTAGTGTCTGCACCATCAGTGCATAGTTTCAAAGCACGGTATGACAAACATATCTTAGGAGGCGGGAATTAACGAGCATGCTCACTCCCGCAAATACAACTAGTGTAAGTACAACTAGTGTAAGTACACACACACACACACACACACACACACACACACACACACACACACACACACACAATCAATCATACACTCACTCTCACACATATAAACACACTCTCTCTCTCTCTCATCTAATATACTGTGATTTATATTTCTCATCCTGTCACAACCTACCCAGACTAGGTCCAGACATTCCCTTCACAACATCCTACACCCATTATCCCTCACACTCTTTCCAATAGTGTCTTCGCACTATCACTCTCATTATTGACTCCACTATCGTCATTATCGTGTATATTATAATATCACCAGTATCACTATCATTATTAAAGTGTGCGTTCGAGAGAACCTCCTTAAGCCATAATTATACAGTACAGTATAGCAACTTTGCAATTGCAGACATTCTGGAAAGTTTTTCTACGGGATGTAAAGTGGTGAGAAATTGGAACTTCCCCTAAAAGACCCCATCAGAGATCTTTGCTGAATGTCTTAAAATCTCAAAATTAATGGGGCTAAACATGAGGGAGAAAGGAGGTCCAGAGATCACTCCCGTAATTGAAAAGCTCCCCTTGAGTTATAATCCCGGCAGTGAAGGCACCCCCACGTAGAGTCCTTAATATACCGTATACCACCACCACCACCACCAGTAAACCTGTCTTACTGTACCGATACGTTATATCATACTTACTGCAGTGTGTATGTGTGTGTGTACACTGTAAATATAAATATTGTCGGAATAGGGTAATGATCCCGACAGGTTTTGGTCCAATAGGACATTTGAATTTGGCGGTATCGTATCGCTTGTACGATTTCGGCTGGTTCTTTGTGTATTGTAGTTTATTCTTAAGTTAGGTTAAATATTAACTGTAATGTATAAATATCTACATCAGCTCTAGATGTATTATGAAACCAAGTTATGGGTTATAATTATTATGAGCCGGCAGCCATATGTAATTTCGCGAAGCGATCGGACGCCGGCCCTTTAGTCTCTCAATCAACACCATACAGTCAACATCTCCTCCCCCGGCTCTGACTCAACCCACAGTTCACCATGTGCTACAAATATTAATCTATAACAATATTAACAACAGTACTACATCACCAGTCCTCTAAGCTAAGTTCATTGTATCGATATTGTATTATGTGAACATTCCTACATGTCCTGCAATTGAATTAGCCGCGTGTGGGGGACTGGATTACACCCATCGAATACCTCGTTGGTAATTATATTATAACTATTTGTTGGGATATTTCATGTACCAGTGATATGTAATTTAACCTCTTTATCTAAATTCCCGACAAATAATGGTCCTTCGTGCCCTAAAGCTTCCATACCGTAGTACCGTTTTGTTTGCTTCCTTGACGCTTGTGGGCTTACAAATGGCTGCCGCCTCGCGCGTTGTTGGCCGACTGCCATTTCCCTAGTTTAGACCCAGCTTCTTCCCTCGTGTTTTTTACCATTTAGGCACCGTCCCTATCTCTTTTGGGGCTTGTTTCCAGGGTTTTTTGGGGGTGTGATCCTTGGCGTTTTTTGGTGGGTTAGCTGGGCTGGAGATTGGGGTAGGGGTAGTTTCGTCGGGCACCATTTTGCGCTCCTGGCTAGGCTAGGCTAAGCAGTCTAGGCCTGCAGGTGTCTGCGGTTGCTGTTCATTTCGCTTTGGTGGTGTGCCTGTGGTGTTCGTTGTGTTTTATCATGTGACTCATTTAATTAAATTTTGCCGGTGGGGAGGGTTCTCATGTGACTCATTTCATTAAATTGTATAACCTAGTTGCCTAATTACGGTCATGGGGTTCGGTCTCTGTTGATTCCTAAGCGATTGACAGCCAACAGACCTCATGATTGTGGGATGGGCAGCTGGGCTGGGCCTAATACCTAATACTAGCCTAGTCAGTTCTTTTCATTTACCCTTCTTTCTCTAGCCCTAGTTTGTTTCTACTATTTGTCGACTTGCTCCATTAATTCATCCTACTACAGCTAGTAGCCTAATGACCGTTTCCAAATTGGGAGTGGCAATGCTATTGCCACATTTTGTATTAATTTGTGTAACTAGTTTGCTTTATAGTTTAGAGAGTTAATAGCCTACAGTAGATTCAGATATAACTATGACAGATTTAAAGAAACTTAAGATTCTTAAGGGAGGGATGAAGGGAAGTTTAAATAGACGTTTAAGAGATTTTGATGAATTTTTATTAAGTGCCACGGCTGATCAAATAAAGGGTAAATTCGCTACTGTTACTAAATCGCTAGCTACTTATGATAGTTATGCTCAGCAGCTATATGGTTTATTGACAGTTACTGACGATGTGGAAGAAGAAATGTCGGCAGATCTTGAGTACTTTGAGGATGTTAATACAGCCTTAGCCAGACTATCTTCCACCCAAGAATCAACCTCTGTTAAGGATACCGGTACACCAAAGGCGACTGGTTTTAACCTGCCGAAGCTTACTTTGCCTACCTTTTCCGGGGATTCGGCTACCTGGACTGGATTTTGGGATATTTTTGAGTGTTCCGTCCATCATAATAAAACACTCACATCCATCCAAAGGTTCACATATCTCCGTGGTCAATTGAAAGGGGAGGCATTGAAGTTAGTCGATGGGTACAAGCTAGAAGCTACCAGCTACGAGTCTGCAGTGGAGTTGCTGAAGAGAACTTACGGGAGAGTGGAAGTCATCAAGACCGCGTTAATTACTAAGTTCTTCACGCTAGATCCTCCATCCTATGATGTGGCGGCCCTAAAGGAGTACTATGCCTCCTTTGAGAGCCTCCTCCGATCTATGGAGACAATGGCCGTCACCAAGGAGGAGATATTTAGTGTGACTATCTTGAATAAGATACCCTCTCCCCTAAGGGAAATCTTAAGACGACAACTAAGCGACTCTCCACTAAACTTGGAAGCGTTGGTGCAGGTGTACCAGACTGAAGTCTTCAATATGGAGAGTACTGGACACTACCGACAAGTGGAGATGTCGCCATCTACTGCAGCTTTCCCGGTACAGACTTCTCCTAAACAGAAAAGGCCAATATCATTAGGTTGTAAGTTGTGCAGTGTCCACGGTCATCTGTGGTACCAGTGTCCTAAGTATCCTAAGGCTACACAGAAGATTGGTCAGGCTAAATCGCTTAAGTTATGTACCAGCTGTCTGGCAAGAGACCACTTCAACAGTACTTGAACCAATTCCTACATCAAACCTTGTAAGTATTGCAAGGGGAAACATTGGTTTTCCCTTTGCACCCAGTCTGATCGGCACGACGGCAAAGAAAAGGGGAGAACCCCCAAAGAGTCACATGAGAAAAGTAAGAGCGAGGGTGATAAAGTATCTGCCATGTCCATTGCTTCTCGAGAATGTCAATTGCTTCCTACTATGATGCTGCCAGTAGTGGGGAGTAATAATAATACTATAATGACGCGCACCTTACTTGACCAGTGCTCACAGAGGTCATTTGTTCTGCGGTCATCATTACCCCAGCTCAAGTGTACCAGCAAGGGTCAAGAGAATTTGCGTCTCCATGGTTTCACTGGTGAAATAGATACCAGTGACTATGATATAGTGGAGATTTCCTATGTTTATAGAAAAAAGGTATGTCCCATTAAGGCTGTTGTGGTCGACACACTACCCAGTTTCTATATAGTATCAGAGATTCAACCACATTTGAAATATCTCAGAAGCAAGGGTTATAAACTGGCTGATGATCAACTCTCTGCTAACAATGGTATTATGCTACTGGTCGGAGCTGATTATTACTACGACCTGGTTCACCCTGGATATCGGCGGGTAGATAAGCTAATAATGCTCCCCACGATCCAAGGTTATGCCATTTCTGGATCCTATGCCACTTCCTCTCAAGACACACAGGTGGAGGTGGTTACGGTCCTCAAGGTAGCAGTAAGCCCCATAGATAAATATATTAGGCCAAATGTGCCTGATAATACATGTACTGATATAGATAAGCTATGGGACTTGGACAATATTGGAATTGACCCACATGAACTTGATCGTGAGTCCAAGCTAGCGTTAAGCTCGTATGAAGAGACTGTAACGTATGACTCTGGCAGAGGTCAGTATGTGGTTAAGGCTCCCTTGGAATGATAACAAGAGTAAATTACCTACTAACTTCCATCTAGCACTTGGTAGGTTACGTGGCCTTCAGAAGCAGTTTGTCAAGGATCCAAGTTATTGCGAGACTTATGCGGCAGTTTTAGCCGAGCAGGTACAACGTGGATTTGTGGAGAGAGTAGATCTCAATGAGTATGGGGATAACATCCATTACCTTGCTCACCATGGGATTAAAAAGGACAGTTCCACCACTCCTTCGTATTGTGTATGACTGCTCTGCTAAATCCAGTGATCGCTCCTATAGCCTGAATGATTGTCTGTACACGGGTCCGTCCCTGGTCTCTGATCTAGCGCAAATTATGTTGCGCTTCAGATGTCATAAGTTTGCATGGGTCGCCGATATTGAGAAGGCCTTCCTGATGCTTCAACTCCATCGTGAAGACAGGGACTCGACAAGATTTTTATGGCCACGGGACCCAATGGATCTAGATTCAGAGTATCTGGTCTACAGGTTCAGAGTCGTCTTATTCGGGGCGACCTGTTCCCAGTTCCTTCTCAACGCTACTATCTTGCCTCATCTGGAGGAGGCTGGACTAGATCCCGACTTCAAGAATGAGATCAAGCAGGGGATCTATGTGGACAATCTTCAAGGCACTGGAGACAATGAAGATTTACTGCTCAAGAAATGCTGGGAGATCCGCGATATATTTGCCAAGGCTCATCTATACTTGAGAGAATGGGCCACTAATAGTGATCTTTTGAAAGGTCAATTTGCTTCTGACGGTGTAACTACTGAGAATAGTGAGGTGAAGTTTTTAGGCCACAAATGGGACACTACCAAAGATTGTATATCCTTCTGTCACACCCCATGCGGCAGTGAGCTTATGACCAAGCGAAACTGCTTAAGCTTGTCAGCGAGGTTGTTTGATCCCCTAGGTTTTTTGCTGCCTGTAACTATCCGTGCTCGTATGTTTTTACAGCAACTGTGGCGGCTAAAACTAGACTGGGACACGCCCCTCCCGACTGAGTTACAAGATACTTGGCGGTTGATTCGGTCGGACCTTTCCACATGTTGCAAGGTCCAACTTAATCGTCAGGTTATTAGTGGTCAACAGGTGGATCTACATGCCTTTTCTGATGCTAGTAATAGTGCGTACGGTACTGCCATATACATATGCAATGGTAGTGAAGCGACGCTGGCTATAGCGAAGGCCAAAGTAGCCCCTATAAAGAAGATTACAGTTCCTAAATTAGAACTTACTGCATTGCTTCTGTCTGCTCGTCTAATAAAGTTTACACTGGATGCTTATACAGACATACTACAGATTAATAACGTCTATATCTGGAGCGACAGTCAAATAGCGCTTTCATGGGTACACAGCCAGAAAGTGTTACCTGTTTATGTTTCTAATCGCACTGATGAGATACATAACTTAGTTCCTACAGCTAAATTTCGCTATGTGAGCACCAGGGATAACCCCAGTGACATAATTTCCCGGGGGATCTCGGCGCAACAGTTTATGTCGTCCTCTATTTGGTGGCATGGACCTCCATGGCTTACATCTCCAACTGAATGGCCTCAGGATTTCAGGGAATACATATCTGATCCTTCAAGTCGGCCCCAAGATGATGTGTTAAGTAGTTCGAATGTGAGTACTACACATCAGGATAACAAGTTGGTAGAGTGGGAACGTTACGGCAGCTATGATCAAGTAATACGGGTATTTGCATGGATATACTGTTTCATTAACAACATGAGAAGTCGGGCTCACGGGTCTTTCCTTAGTGAAGATTCGAAGCATATCAGACTCCATGAATTGAGATCAGCAGAAGCGAAACTAATATGTTTAGTACAAAAGGAATCTTATCCTACTGAACATCAAATCCTGAGCAAGGAATCAAAGGCCAAACCCTCAAACTTAATGAGGCAGCTAGGATTATATATGGAAGGAGGCATAATTAAGTGTAGAAGCAGGATACAAAAGGCGGACATTATTGATTCTGCGAAATATCCTGTCCTCCTTAGCTCCTCTCATTTGATTACCAAACTGTTGATTCGCCAATGCCATAGGACCTGCCTACATTTTGGCGTAAATTATGTTCTGGCGTATATGCGACAACGTTGGTGGATCCCTAAGATGCGACAAGCAATTAAAGGGATCCACAATAACTGTACTATCTGTAAAAGATTACAGGGTAAGCCTTACTCCCCAGTTGATCTACCTCCCTTGCCTGAGTTCAGGGTACAAAGGACTGAACCATTTCAGGTAACCGGGGTAGACTACACCGGAGCGATTCATGTTAGAGAATCGCCCGGTAATATCATAAAGGTATATGCCGTCCTATTCACATGTGCGGTAACCAGAGCGATTCATATTGAATTGATTGACGACCTATCCAGTGAGGGTTTTTTGCATACTCTACGACGCTTTGCAGGCCGCAATGGTTTCCCTCAAATTATTATGAGCGATAATGCGACTTGTTTTGTCGGGGCCTCTAAATATCTCCAGAGTTTAATGGATGACCCGCAGGTTGTGGCTATCCTCACTGGAAAGGGTTGTCAGTGGAGATTTATACCAGCACGTGCACCATGGTTCAGGGCGATTTGGGAGAGAACTATCGGTATCGTCAAATCTGCCATGAAGAAGGTATTAGGAAGGGCACTGGTGACCAGACGGGAGTTGCAAACCATCTTAATAGAAATTGAGATGTCAGTCAACGACAGGCCCTTGACCTATACCTCGGCAGATGTTGATGACCTCTTACCCATTTCGCCTTCTATGCTAACACGTGGACGAACCCTTAATACCTTTCCTAGATCGTCCGTAAATGACTAAGATCTGCAAGACCCGACGTTCGGCAATGATGACGCCACACGTCGTCGCTTCCAGTATGTAAACAAGGTGTCCGACGATCTATGGAAACGGTGGACCCAAGAATATTTGCTGTCTCTTCGCGAGCGTCACTCTCATAAGATCAAAGGGACGAATCAACGATGGCCTCGTATCGGGGATATCGTCCTGATTCATGATGAGCGTCCTAGGTTATTTTGGAAGCTTGGGAGGATTATCGATTTGTTCCAGGGCATTGATGGTCTTATAAGGGTTGCTAGAATACGAACTTCGACTGGGGTTACTACTCGCCCAGTCGTAAGGTTATATCCCTTGGAGCAGGATGTAGAACTGCCGGATGATCCTGGCGTCTCTACTGAAACCCCTCCGTGGGAGAGTGCTGGTGACAGTGCTCCTCAAGGTGGGGCAGCTGATGATGAGAAGGATGATCATCCTCAGGCTTCAGGTGGCGCTCGTCCCAAAAGGAGGACGGCTAGGAGTTCCGTGGATCTTTGGAGATCTAAGATCAAACAAGGTGATCTTTGACTTCGATGTCCTTTTTTTGTTCTCTGTATATAGCTCCTGTATATCATTTTTGGTGGCGGGCAATATGTCGGGAATAGGGTAATGATCCCGACAGGTTTTGGTCCAATAGGACATTTGAATTTGGCGGTATCGTATCGCTTGTACAATTTCGGCTGGTTCTTTGTGTAATGTAGTTTATTCTTAAGTTAGGTTAAATATTAACTGTAATGTATAAATATCTACATCAGCTCTAGATGTATTATGAAACCAAGTTATGGGTTAGAATTATTATGAGCCGGCAGCCATATGTAATTTCGCGAAGCGATCGGACGCCGGCCCTTTAGTCTCTCAATCAACACCATACAGTCAATATCTCCTCCCCCGGCTCTGACTCAACCCACAGTTCACCATGTGCTACAAATATTAATCTATAACAATATTAACAACAGTCCTACATCACCAGTCCTCTAAGCTAAGTTCATTGTATCGATATTGTATTATGTGAACATTCCTATATGTCATGCAATTGAATTAGCCGCGTGTGGGGGACTGGATTACACTCATCGAATACCTCGTTGGTAATTATATTATAACTATTTGTTGGGATATTGCATGTACCAGTGATATGTAATTTAACCTCTTTATCTAAATTCCCGACAAATATATTTTCTTCCTGAGAGTGTGTAATAGAATGTATTGTGTACGTTTTATTATATATACTGTATTAATATACAGTATATATAAATATATATAATATATATATACTGTATAGTGAAACTCGCTAGGAAAAATTATTCATTGGAACACCAAGCTGTCATCTATTATCTCAAGATATCTTCAGGGTCTTACCCGGAAGATGTCTTGAGATAATACACGAAAGCTTGGTGTTTCAATGTTTAATTTTTCCTCGCGAGTTTTACTACACAATTTGATCACACGTATTTGTGATTATATATATATATAATAGATAGATAGATAGATAGATAGATAGATAGATAGTATATTATGTCTATCTATCTATCTATTGCCTGACGCCGTGATCCCCGAAGGGGTGGCCACGAACGAACCGACCCCATGCACCTCTGTCCCCAGTCAGTCGACGCCCGTCCTCCCAACTAGCACCGCCTTCATCCATATACTTCCTCACTCCATCCTTTCACCTCTCTTTTGGTCTACCTCTCCCTCTCTGTCCTTCCACCTCGCTATCGTACACCTTCTTAGTCATTCTCTTGCTTCCCATACGTTCCAAATAGCCAAACCATCTCAAGGTGTTCCTTTTCACACTTTCCAGCACATCTACCTCCACACCACACCTCCTTCTTACTTCCTCATTCGTCTGTCTATCTCTCCATGTAACTCCGCACGCACTTCTCAAGTAACTCATTTCCACCCCTCTCACTCTTGGTCTGAGTCTCTTCTCAAACGTCCATGCTTCACTTCCATAAGCCTGTGTCGGGATTGCCACAGTGTCATGCAAGGACTTCTTCACTTCCATACTGACCACCCTATTTCTTGTTACTGCTTTCAGCATTCCTACAACCCTCTTCCTCTGCTGTACCCTGTCCCGCACTTCTTCATCCATAATCCCATCTTTACTCAACACACTGCCCAGATACTTAAATGAGCTGACAATCTCCATAGCCTGACCGTTCAACTTCACCTCACACTCTGTGGCTTCACCCCTTTCGAAGACCATAACCTTGCTCTTCCCCGCATTTACCCTCAGATTCCGGTTTTCGCACACTGTTCCAAACACATTTACCAGACCCTGCAACTCCCATTCATTATCGCTCATCAGAACTGTATCATTAGAAAACAGCAGTACAGGCACCTTCCACTCATTTCCCTCCCTTATCAGCGATACACCAACATCCACTGCTCTTCATTGTATTTCTTTCATGACTCCATCCATATATACAGTAAACAACCACGGGGACATCACACACCCCTGTTTCAACCCAACATTCAGGTCAAAGAACTCGCTTTGCTCATTCTCCATGCGTACTGCCGCCTTTGCACCTTCATACATGCTCTTCACTGCTTTCAGCAACTTGCCATTTACTCCGTATATTCTAAGTACTTTCCACATACCTTCTCTATCCACTCTGTCATAGGCCTTTTCCAAGTCCATAAAAGCAACATACACCTTTTGTTGCTTCTCCAGATATTTCTCCACAACACAATTCAGGGTAAAAATCTGATCTACACATCCTCTTCCCTTCCTAAAACCTCCCTGCTCGTCACCTATCCATTTCTCTGTTCTCACTCTCACTCTCTCAAGGGGCCTTCACACAGTCAGGAGTGCGAGCTAGTGGGAGTCTAACAGGAGTCACTAGGAGTCATCAATTTTCTCCGCGAGCGAGTGAGAGTCTAACAGTAGTCGCTAAGAGTCACTAGAGTCACTAGAAGTTATCGATCTTCACCGCGAATAGGCCCGCGAGTCCGAATTGTCCCCTACTCCTAGTGACTAGCTCGCACTCCTGACTGTGTGAAGGGCATTTCAATCACTACCCTACTGTACACCTTCCCTACTACGCTTAGAAGACATATATTATGTATATACAGTATATATATTTATATATATACTGTATATATATATATATATATATATTATCTGCAGACGCTAATGTACTGTACATTTGAATCGAGACGAGAGAGAAAGAGAGAGGGAGAAAGATAGAGACAGAGATTGAGATTGAGATTGAGAGAGAGCGAGCAGGAGTGGGAGTCAACAACCAACTAACTCCTGGACCAAGAAAGTTTATAATTTGAGCAGTTTATCTAGTTCACCTCCTGAACCCGGCCTGCTGGCTCTATAGTTACCTCCTTACACACACACACACACACACACACACACACACACACACACACACACACACACACACACACACACATATACATACATACAGACGTACACACACACAGACGTACACACACACACACATACACACCCACTTTCATACATACACACACACACACATACATAGATGCATACACACATACATGCATGCACATATACACATGCATGTACATATACATACACACACACGCACATACATACACGCACACGCAACACAACACACATACTTAGCACAACACACACATGCACACACATACACACACACATGCATACACACACATACACACTCATAAACACACATAACACACACACACTCACACACATACACACGCAGCAAAACACACACACATACGCAGCACAACACACACACACACACTCTCTCTCTCTCTCTCGTCTCTATTCACATGTATATACTGTATATCAACGTCCGCAGTTAACTAACCCCGAAGAAGCCTAATGCATGCCTTTTTGTAACACAGAATTTTACTCTCCACTTTCCCCCTGCAATTTGTCGTCTTAACTGTAAACGTCTTCTTGCGTGTGTATGTACTCACCTAATTGTACTCACCTAATTGTAGTATACAGGATTTGAGTTTTTAGGCTCGTATTGTCCCGCCTCCAAAGATTCTGTTATCTAATTTGGCTTTAAAAATGTGGATATTCCCCGCACCCACCACTTCATCATCCAACTGATTCCACATATTAATACTTCTATATGGAAAGCTGAATTTCCTCACATCTCCTTTACATCTGCCTTTCTTTAACTTGCAGCTATGTCCTCTAGTCCTCCCTTTATCTCCCTCGATAAATTCCTCCTTGTCTATCCTTTCCAATCCCCTAACACATTTATACATCATAATCATATCCCCTCTTTCTCTTCTCTCACTTAGAGTTGGCAAATTCAATCTCTCTAATTTCTCTTCATATGTCAGTTCTCTTAGTTCTGGAATCATCTTCGTTGCAGCTCTCTGTACTTTCTCCAACTTAATTATGTGTTTTTTAAGATGGGGTGACCACACCACTGCCGCATATTCCAATTTAGGTCTCACCATTGATTTTATTATATTTACTAGCATCTCTTCATTCAAATAGTTGAATGTTATTTTTACTTTATTCAACAGGCCATAAGCTTCTCGCACAATTTTGTTAATATGGCTCTCGGGTGAAAGATCTCCCTGTATTATAATGCCCAAGTCCTTTTCTTTCTCTGAGGGGTTAATCGTGCATTCTCCTAGTTTATATTCCCAATGAGGTCTTCTTTTACTCACACCCCCTTCCATCACATGACATTTATCTTTGTTAAAATCTAATTTCCATATCTTGCTCCATCGGTCTTTCTTATCGAGATCACTCTGTAGCTCTCTACAACTGTTTTCGTCCACTATATGTTTCATAATTTTTGCATCGTCAGCAAACATATTCATGTATGCATTTATTTCCTCTGGCATGTCATTTATATAGACCAGAAACATAATTGGGGCAAACACTGATCCCTGTGGAACTCCGCTTGTAACATCCCTCCATGTTGATAAGCTGTCTCTTATCATGGTTCTCATCAACAAATTACCCTGAACCCCTCCAAACTTCTTCAACTTCCATCTAAGTCTACTATGTGTGTGTGTGTGTGTGTGTGTGTGTGTGTGTGTTGACCTTAGATGTGCCATATTTACTTACGACATTTCAGTAGTGGGGTGTCTTCATTTCTGTGCATTTGAATACTCTTTTCGAACTTCAAATATTTACATTGTATTAAATATTTTGTATATTAATAGCTTTCTATCTTAATATATTTGTATATAATATCTTCAAAATTATATGAGGAAGAATTTACACAACATAAGAAATTGGGAATCTACTGAAAGCCGATTGGCTCATACAAGGCAGATCCCTCTGACACCCAACCCATCTCGTCCATATGTCTATCTAATTTTATCTTGAAGCTCTCTATCGTTCTTGATCCTACTATGGCGCTAGGTAGCCTATTCCACCTATCTACAACTGTTACCAAACCAGTATTTGCCTATATCTTTCCTGAAACGAAATGTATCCCAATTTGTTTTTTTGTTTTTTTCTATGTGAGTGAGGGAGGCAAAAAGCAGAACTGCCTATAGCGAGTGCCTCCCCCATAGTTGAAAGAGTGACAGGGCCAAAATCAAGAGACGTTCGAGCCAAAATGCCTGGACACACGGAGTTTGAAGCAATTTAAGTCATAGGAAGAGGGAAAGACTGATTCTGGGAGAGAGTTCCAGAGCAACAGCTGTTGAATAGAAGAAAGTCTTAGAGTAACGTTTCACTCTTGGGTTAGAGAGTTGCACCGAGTAGGGGTGGGATTGTGTTGCAAGACGGGTACCACGTGCCCTACGTAAAGGAGGTGGTATACACTGGGAAAGCTCTGAGGAACACTGATTATTATAGTAGTGATAGAATAGCGAGAGAGATGCAACATTGCGGCGAAGAGAGAGAGATTGCAGAGAATTGGTGAGTGGACAGGAGTTAATGATACGAAAGGCCTTCCTTTCAATTTTGTCTAGGAGAGCGGTGTGAGAGGAACCTCCCCACACATGTGCACAATACTCAATACAAGGACGCACTATGCCCCTGTACAGAGCAAGAAGCTGTGCAGGGGTAAAGAACCCCTTAAGGCGGTTGAACACACCCAGCTTCTGGGAGGCTGCCTTAGCAAGACTGGTAATATGGTCCTTCCAACTGAGAGCAGAAGAAAAAGAGACACCAAGAATATTGAGAGAAGATGAAGGATTGATTTTTGTATTGTTGAAGAATAAGGGATAGTCCGCAGGGAGTTCCTGAAGGGTAGATAGATGGAGAAATTGGGTTTGGGAAGCATTAAAGGTAACAAGGTTTTCTTTGCCCCAATTGGAGATAGTAGTTAGATCAGAATTTAAGTGTTCTATGGCCTCATTCCATTTGTCGTTGAGGAATTGCTGGCTTGGGCGTTCTGAAAAACTAATGGAGAAAACCCATTTGTTCAAGTTCTCTCGCTATCACATCTTTTATATCGCCTTTATCAATCCCACATACACACTCGAACACCTCTATCATATCCCTTCTAACTCTGCGTCTCTCCAACGAATGTAACCCTAGTTTCTTCAACCTCTCTTCATATGACTCGGAGACATATTAGTTTCATATTTTTCCGTTACTTATCGATAATTTAGTTGCCAAGGGATTCAATTTACCGTGGGCTGGAATAAAACCGTCTCTATGCTCTATATGTTATCCAGCTGACAATACATTGATTCCTTTTACAGTCTATTTTGCGATATTAAGGGGAAGCAGACCGTTTTTCTGGACCCCCTTCTCGCTAATGTTTAGCCCACTAGTTTTGAGATTATAAGACGTTCGGCCCATTAGTTTGGCGATTTTAATACCTTTCGCCCCATTTCGTTGTAAATTTTAAGACCTTTCGTGCCATTTAGGTGTCGATTATTTACTGGCGAGCGATAGCGAGCCTGCAATTTTAAGAGGAATCGGCCTTCGGCCGGGACATTTTTCTACCGAAAAATTTACAAATTTATCTTGAAGGAGGGTCTAGGGGGTGTTTTTCTAAGCTTGATGGAGGTCTAGGGAGGAAACTTTAAAAATATATGAATAAATGAATTAATAGACCAAACAAACGGCCAGTCTCCCCTTAAATGGACAAATGTGAATCTACTATATACAGTATGTCTACACATCATACTTATGCCAAGTTCTAATAATTAGCACCGAATTTCGGTGCAGGATCTTTGTACTAGCTGAGTAATGGATATACAGACATGGCAATTTACCGCCAGCTGGAAATAAACAGGCTATAGTAATGGTGACAGTGTTGGTATGCCTGTGACTGTTATAGTAATCGCGGTATTATGTTGGTAATACGGCTACCTGTCTGATAACCGTAAACACAGTGGGATATTTCTAACACGGCACGGTAGAACGTAAGTGGTATGAAAGGGGTGATTAAGGTGTCCGTAATATATCTAGTCACTTAAAGATGTATTGGCAGTACTAACCCCGTCTCATGTAAGGCTAGAAAGGTATGTCACTGTCAACATACTCAGTCATTTTATATAACCAGGTCATACCCTTGTTATACCCTTGATGTTATACTGTGCAGTCTTTAAGGGGAGATATTTATTGATCTATTTATTTATTTATTTACTTATCTATTTATATTAGTTTCCTCCCCAGAGCTCCATCAAGATTAAACAATACCCCCAAGACACCCCTTCGAGATGCATACAGTATGTGCATTATTTGGTAGGAGAATGCCCCGGATCCTCCGGTTCCTCTTATTTTGCAGGTTCGCTATTGCTTGCCAGGAAAAAATCGACACCTAAATGTCACGTAAGGTCTGAAAATCGCCAAACTAATTGGACAAATTTATTGAAATCTCAAAACTAACGAGTATAAACATGAGGGAGAAGGGGAAACCCCTCTCCTAACAAAATAAAGAGATCATTTTCTGATTGAAAAGGTTAATTTGTATCATACATTTCCTATGGTAGTTGGGTTACGGTAAGACAACACAATATCAGCCACTTACGACCTTAAGGCTATTCCGAAGCTGACGTTGCTGACATTGGTATGCAAATGAGGTACTGTACACCCGGCAAGATTCGGAAACTCACTCTCTCTCTCTCTCTCTCTCTCTCTCTCTCTCTCTCTCTCTCTCTCTCTCTCTCTCTCTCTCTCTCTCTCTCTCTCTCTCTCTCTCTCTCTCTCTCTCTCTCTCTCTCTCTCTCTCTATCTCTCTCTCTCTCTCTCTCTCTCTCTCTCTCTCTCTCTCTCTCTCTCTCTCTCTCTCTCTCTCTCTCTCTCATTTAGACTAACCTACTCCTCCAATTGAAACAGATCAGCCCCCCTCTCCATTGCTTGTCCTCCCTCTCACCGTGTACAAACTTGGGACTTAATTGCTGACTCCCTGCCTGACTTACTAAAGGGCTGATGGGGCTGAAAAATCTAAACTTTGAATCAAAATGCCTGAAGTGGATGAAGGCAATTGGAGATTATTTTGTTTATTTTGACTGGCGTGTTATAATTTGATTTTATGTTATCATATATTTTTTCTTTATATATTATTTTATTTATATTTTATTATATATATTTTTATTTTCGGTTATATCCTTTTTCTACTGGAAAATGTAAAACTGTATCTTTATGGTAGGTCTTGGTTTTTTGTAAGCTTGACTGAGGCCTTGGGAGGAAACTAAAGAAAATCGTAAATAAAGACATAAATGAACCAATAAATACAAATATATCCTTAATGATTCAAGTAGGTAGGGGGGTGGGGGTGGATATGCAGATGAGAAAGGGTGTTTTCAATAAGTAGTGTGAAGAATAGTAAAGAGTGGAAGAAGGTAATAGGTAGTGTAAGAATAGTATAGAGTGGAAGAAGGTAATAGGTAGTGTAAGAATAGTATAGAGTGGAAGAAGGTAATAGGTAGTGTAATAATAGTATAGAGTGGAAGAAGGTAACAGGTAGTGTAAGAATAGTATAGAGTGGAAGAAGGTAATAGGTAGTGTAATAATAGTATAGAGTGGAAGAAGGTAATAGGTAGTGTAAGAATAGTATAGAGTGGAAGAAGGTAATAGGTAGTGTAATAATAGTATAGAGTGGAAGAAGGTAATAGGTAGTGTAAGAATAGTATAGAGTGGAAGAAGGTAACAGGTAGTGTAAGAATAGTATAGAGTGGAAGAAGGTAACAGGTAGTGTAAGAATAGTATAGAGTGGAAGAAGGTAACAGGTAGTGTAAGAATAGTATAGAGTGGAAGAAGGTAACAGGTAGTGTAATAATAGTATAGAGTGGAAGAAGGTAATAGGTAGTGTAATAATAGTATAGAGTGGAAGAAGGTAACAGGTAGTGTAAGAATAGTATAGAGTGGAAGAAGGTAACAGGTAGTGTAAGAATAGTATAGAGTGGAAGAAGGTAACAGGTAGTGTAATAATAGTATAGAGTGGAAGAAGGTAATAGGTAGTGTAATAATAGTATAGAGTGGAAGAAGGTAACAGGTAGTGTAAGAATAGTATAGAGTGGAAGAAGGTAACAGGTAGTGTAAGAATAGTATAGAGTGGAAGAAGGTAACAGGTAGTGTAATAATAGTATAGAGGGGAAGAAGGTAATAGGTAGTGTAAGAATAGTATAGAGGGGAAGAAGGTAACAGGTAGAGAGGAAGAATAGTGTAGAAAGGAAGAAAATGGATAATGAAGAAAAATGTAGAGAAGAAGAAAGAAAGGAGATGGATAGAGTGGAAGAATAGTGTAGAGAGGAAGAAGGAAGGAGATGGATAGAGTGGAAGAATAGTGTAGAGAGGAAGAAAATGGATAATGAAGAAAAATGTAGAGAAGAAGAAAGAAATTGGATAATGAAGAAAAATGTAGAGAAGAAGAAAGAAAGGAGATGGATAGAGTGGAAGAATAGTGTAGAGAGGAAGAAGGAAGGAGATGGGTAGAGTGAAGAATGATGTAGAAGGGAAGAAGGACATGGTGTTAGAAGTGGCCTATCCTTATTTATTCAGGCGACTGTACCTATGACGTCACTGTGAAGAGATAAGTCCCAAAGGAAATGATTATGTTGTTTCTCTTTACTTTATCAATAGTCAATTATGCTGTCACTCCCAGGATGAGATAAGGGGATCAAGGGTAAGGTAGGGCAGAGAGAGAGAGAGAGAGAGAGAGAGAGAGAGAGAGAGAGAGAGAGAGACTCTGCTAGCCAAGTAGCCCACTTTTCCCTTATTTACATGGTAATTTCAAACTGAAATTTAGTATCTTGAAACACTCGATTAATTGACCTCGCTATCGTCTTTTCTTAAGTGATTTTTTTTTTTTTTTTTTTTTTTTTAGTCTTCCATTATAAGATTGATTTCTTAGTGACGGAATCAACTTTGTCGCTCTACGCTGCACTGACTCGAGTTTCTCAATGTCCTTGCTCAGATAAGGAGACCAAAATTCCACGCCATATTCAACATGGGGCCTCACTATGCTTTTAAATAAAGGTACTATAATGTTCTAATTTTTATAAGTAAAATGTATCTTAATAAACTAAGAGAGAGAGAGGAGCAATAGATAGATAGATAGAGAGAGAGTGAGTTTGTGTGTGGGGAGGGGGGGGGGGGATAGACACTTGGGTATGGGTGGCTTCATTGATATACTGTAATTACATATTTATTTGCTGTATTTTACGTTTTACTGGAGAGATAATGCCTTGTGCTTTATATTATTGTATAATGTTACGGTATTCTTTGTTATTATACTGAAAAGGTGCTATCTCGTATTGTATTGTTATTGTAGCGCTTGTATTATTTGTATTATATTGTATTATAAAGCTGCAGGTCTGGCAATAGGGACCCCGCTCCTTGTATCTAATGATGCTGACCTTGTGGTAGGGGGAACATATTGGACCTGGCTAGAGAGTAAGGGGGGTTTGTGTTGTTTGAGTGTGTGGGTATATACAGTATAGTATATTTATATACTGTGTATATATATTTATATATATATATATATATATATATATATATATATATATATATATATATATATATATATATATATATATATATGTGTGTATGTATACTGTATATGGATACTATTTCAAACTATTTCACAGAAGGCCATTTCATTTCCTGTCTTATTCGTCGAGCATGTTCCCAGCCGAGTGCGCTTTTATCACTGTGTAAACTTCTGTGTGTGTATGCGTGTTAATATTTACATGTGTGGCTATGTGCCTGCATATCTTAGTTGGCGGGAGAGGAAGGGGAATACTGTGGGGAATGATAATATAGATGAAAGTTTATATTTTACCAACATTTATATATTGCACTGTGGTATACAAATAACTTTATATTTGTACAGGCTAGCATTTTTAGAGCTAGGTCTCCTATGAAGGCACACACAGTGTATGTGTAGATAATAATAAATATTAATGGGTTATTGTTTAATTTCTTCTTAACCATTGACGATATTTGATATCTTAGTAAGGACCTCTTTCAAGCTAAGTGGTAAAATCCGTAAAATCCATCATAATTACAATTTCGGCTCCCACATATCCATTGTCAGCATAGTAAAATCGTCCACTAATAGCCAGAAAGAAATAAAGGATGCGTAATGCTATAGTGAAAGGGTTAAGTTCCGCATAGGTAAATGGGTGGCCGTGGTATCTTGCCCATTACCTCACACACTGACCACTACTGTATTGTTAAGCTGGGAGGTCAAGTTAAAAGGTCAAGGATGGTGGGATAGATAGATAGGTAGGTAGGTAGGTAGAGAGAATGTATAATTATATAGAGAAGTAGTTGGAGAGATAGATAGGCAGATAAATGGATAATTAGGCAGATAGAGAGATAGATTGGTGAAGAGATACGTATATAGGTAGATAAATAGGAAGGTAGGTGTATAGATAGGCAAAGAGAGGGAGAGTGACTTAAGTTGAATGAAAGTCGGCAAAACAGAAAAGTAATGAAGGAAAGAGTCGGAGAGGATGAATTAAAGATGAATATGAGGTAGTTACATATAGTTACATAGAAACACAGACTGCACAGACCTTGCGGTCCCTACAAGCCAGTCCGGACTTAATGCTAACATTTGAATATGCTACAAAGTGGAAAGTAAAGATAGCAAAGCAAAAGGCTCTCTCCCCACCCATCACTCCCTCCTATGATATTTAGTTGGGGAAACTAGGCCCCCTGCAGCATGAGAAACTTTCTACTAGGAAATTCATATTAAAGGAATTTGAAAAATATTGTGTGTATTGTGATGGATACTTTTTTTTTTGTTTTTTTTTTACCTATGATATTCCAACCTTGATATGGATGTCTAAACTCCTTTTGAATGAGTCAATTGTATTACATTGTACCACTTTCTCTGGCAGTGTATTTCACTCGTTGACCACTCTAGGTAAAGAAGTGCTTTGTGACATCGAGAATCACCCTCCTGGTTTTTAATTTCATTCCATTTCCCCGAGTTGATGAACTATTATTGAATTTGAACAGTGAATCTACATCAATTTTGTCAAAGCCCTTTAATATTTTGAAACACTCAATTAATTAACCTTGCAATCCTCTTTTGTTAAGTGAAAACAAATTTAGTTTTTCATCTATCTTTCATGATGTGATTTATTTTTCAGTGACGGTATTAAACTTTGTCGCTCTACTCTGCACAGACTCGAGTTTCTCAAGGACCTTGTTCAGATAAGGAGACCAAAATTGCACGCTATGTTTATGATGGGGCCTCACTATGCTGCTAAATAACGGTACTATAATGTTCTCATTTTTATAAGTAAAAAATTTCTTAAGAGAGAGAGAGAGGGAGGGAGAGCTTATCTGAGACACGACCTCGAAAACCCTCAGTGCCACCTGTGAAAAGTTGGGAGGTCAAGGTCAGAGGTCAAGATCAAAGGGTCAAGAGGCTTGGGGTAGATAGATTGGTTGATAGATAGATAGATAGTTAGATAGGTGGGCAAGTGAGTAGATAAATAGTTTGATAGATGGCTGGATGTGTGGATAGATAGGTAGGTAAGTATATAGATAGATAGATGGATGGACAGATAGGTGGGTAGGTATGCAGAGAGATAGATTGATAGATAGATCGATAGATAGCTGGATGTATGGATAGAAAGGTAGGTAGGTAGATACATAATTACATACATACATACATACATACATACATACATAACTACATAACTTCATTCATCTTTCCATCTATGTATGTATGTATGTATATACATACATACATACATACATAGATGGATAGATACATGAATAGTTAGATAGGTAGGTAAGTAAGTAGATATATAAGATTGATAGATGGATAGACTCAGACTCAATATTTTATTTCGTAAAAGCTACATAAAACTTTGTACATAGTAAGAGAATTGTGAAGCACATTTATCTCATAGTTGGTTCACGGCTTTGAATAAAAGTAATTCTAGATTTTACTGCGTCAATGTCATTTTCCATTAAACATTCGATATTATAAATATTCAATAAAATATTCTTTACTTCCTTCATCAAATATAAGCTATCATCATTGTTAAGTAAACATTTTCTTAAAAGATACAAGGCTTCATCATACATCTGTGAGCAAACCGTATTTTTTGCCAATTAATTAGATGAGTGAATGTCATTAACCCTGCTAAATCACATGCTTTGTGGTTGCTCTCCCAGTATTTAAGTTTTAAAATCGTCTTAATGGCTTTGTGGTATCCAACCGCAAATTGTTTCAGAGGAACACCACACCGCTTATTGGAAAACCATAATTCTGTACCATAAAAACTTAAGCAATAACTATTAAATAGTTGAATAAAAACATTAATATTAACATTAGGGAATTTACGTAAAATACAATTGAATTCATTATAAAACTTTAATCTTGTCCTTATTACATCCTTATCATTATTTAGTTTATCAATAATAAATCCTAGGTACTTATGTTCATGTACATTGATCATTACTTCATCATTAAGCTTCATTCTCGGCAGACCATTTATATTATTAGTATCCCTAAAAAACATACACACTGATTTATTTGCATTCACTTGAATATCTAAAGCTTTCGTTTCATGTTCCACAATGTTTAGTAACTTTTGTAACCCTGTCGCTGTTGGCGCTAAAACTACTATGTCGTCAGCATAGGCACTAATGTTACTCATCCTATTGCCAAGAGTACATCCAGTTTTGCACTTTGATACGGTTTCGATTAATAAATCAATATATACATTAAAAAGTAATAGATAGATAGATAGATAGATAGATAGATAGATAGATAGGTAAGTAAGTAGATATATAAGATTGATAGATAGATAGATAGATAGATAGATAGAGATAAGTAAGATAATATAAGATTGATAGATAGATAGATAGATAGTTATGTAAATAAGTAGATATATGGATGGATAGGTAGGTAGATATACATTTCGTCAGTCCGAAATTTAGCGTAACTAATTTTGACAATCTAGAGAGTTGATGTTTCTTATTAAGGGGAGATGAGTCGCTTTTCTAGTCTCCCTTCTTCCTTATGTTTAGCCCCATTAGATTTCAGATTTTAAGATGTTCGCCCCATAGTTTTCAGATTTTAAGATATTCGCCCCATTAGTTTGTCGATTTTAAAACCTTGCACCCCTTTTATTTGTCAATATTTAGACTTTTCGTGTCATTTAGGTGTCGATTTTATCCTGGCGAGCGATAGCGAGGCTGTAATATAGGAGGATTTTTTCTACCGAAAAAATTACAAATATATCTTGAAGGGGGATCCTAAGTTTGTTTTGTTTTAAGTTTGATGGAGGTCTAGGGAGGAAAGTAGAAAAAATAATAAATAAATGAAAAAATCGACCAAAAAATTAACCATCCCCCATAATTCTCGTGATAATCCTACTAATTGACCACTAGCGAGTTTCAGGCTACAAGGAAGTTGGAGCTGTAGACATTGATATTTAACAGAAGTGCCAGCCAGAATATGATTGTAGTGCATTTATTAATACATAAGATCGAATTCAATATACTTTCTAACCAAACCACCAGATATCTACATTGTTAGTGCATTTATGTTTTATATTGATGTTTACGGCTCCAACGTCCTTATAGCCTAAAACTCGCAAGTGGTCAAATTGAATAAGGAATTTACGAATAGAGATCGTCTGTTGGTAAATGCCAGATCTAAATGAGTAGAATCAACATGAGAATTACACGAGAAACATCTATTAACCCTTTGAATGGTCGAAATTGGTTGCGAAAACGTTTGGTAGATAGATAGATATAGATAGATAGATAGATAGATAGATATCAGGATAGGCTTATGGGGAGATAGGTAAATAGATGGATTGTTGGATACGGTGATAGATAGATACATAGATAAGTTGAAGGATAGACAGATGGATAGATAGATAAATAGATGGATTATTAGATACGGTGATAGATAGATACATAGATCAGTGGAAGGATAGACAGATGGATAAATAGATAAATAGATGGATTATTAGATACGGTGATAGATAGATACATAGATAAGTTGAAGGATATACAGATGGATAGATAGATAAATAGATGGATTATTAGATACGGTGATAGATAGATACATAGATCAGTTGAAGGATAGATAGATGGATAGATAGATAAATAGATGGATTGTTAGATACGGTGATAGATAGAAAGGCTTGAATACTTACTTGGCTTGAACTGAATTGATTAGTTAACTTCTCACACACACACACACACACACACACACACACACACACACACACACACACTCTCTCACTAAATCTCACTATCACTCTCTCTCTCTCTCTCAATGTGTAGCAGCTGCGAACAAGGTCAATCGAGCATTGGGATATATTCAGAGAAATGTTCCTTATAGAAATGAGAACATTATAGTACCTTTATTTAAAAGCATAGTGAGGCCCCATCTTGAATATGGCGTGCAATTTTGGTCTCCTTATCTGAGCAAGGACATTGAGAAACTCGAGTCTGTGCAGCGTAGAGCGACAAAGTTGATTCCGTCACTAAGAAATAAATCTTATCATGAAAGACTTAACACAATTAAATTTGTTTTCACTTCAGAAAAGGAGATTGCGAGGTAAATTAATCGAGTGTTTCAAGATACTAAAGGGATTTGACAAAATGTATGTAGATTCACTTTTCAAAATAGAGAATAGTTCATTAACTCGGGGAAATGGAATGAAATTAAAAACCAGGAGGGCGAATCTCGATGTCACAAAGCACTTCTTCACCTACAGTGTGGTCATCGAGTGGAACACATTGCCTGAGAAAGTGGTACAATGTAAGACAATTGAAACATTCAAAAGATGTCTAGACATTCATTTTGAGGAGGTGGGAATAAAATAGGTTAAAAAAATATAGGTTAATCATCAGTAGTATATAATGTTTCTCAATTTCGTCCTTTACTATAAATTTCCCAGTAGAAGTTTTTCTCATTCTGCAGGGGGATTTCTTTCTCAAACTTAATTTCATGCCGACGAACGGTCGGAGAGTGAGGTGGGTGGGGAGAGAGCCTTCTGCTTTGCTATCCTTGCCTCCCACTTTGTAGCAAATTCTATTTTAGCATTAAGTCCGGACTACCTAGTAGGGACCACAAGGTCTGTGTAGTTAATTAAGTTAATTAAGCAAAGTAAAAAGACCCTAGAGTTACATATTGCGAATCAAAGTAAAACAAACCCGAAAGAATTCTATAGTTATATCAGAAAGAAAAAAGTAGTTACTTCAACTGTTGGACCGTTAGTCGATGAAAATGGAGAATACACCAAAGACGAAGTACAAATGATTAATGCCCTCAATACCTTCTTTGCATCAGTTTTTACAACAGAAGACCTCAGTGATATCCCTACACCATCGCCGATTCAGATTGATAATTCAGATGTTCTAAGCATATCACCGTTACGAGAGAGAAGTATTGAATTGTTTAGATAAACTCAAGGTAAATAAAACGCCTGGACCTGATACAATCTCGCCTAGAGTTCTAAAGGAAGCTAAGGATGAGCTCTCCAAACCACTGACATTACTATTCAATAAATCCTTGCAGTCTGGAACTATGCCTGATCAGTGGAAGATAGCCAACGTAACACCGATATTCAAAAAAGGCAGCAAATCCCTACCCGTAACTATCGTCCAATTAGCTTAACCTCAGTTGTATGTAACTGCTAGAAACGGCCATAAGAGACAGACTCGTAAATCACTTAGAGGAAAATAACATACTTAAAGATACTCACACGGCTTTCGTAAAAAACGTTCCGGTTTAACAAACCTCTTAGACTTCTTCCACGATATCCTCAACCTCTACGATGAGAGTAAAGCTGTAGATATTATATACCTTGATTTTCAAAAGGCCTTTGACAAAGTTCCCCACAAACGTTTACTGCTAAAACTAAAAGCGCATGGAATACAAGACGGTGTGTTGAAATGGATAGAAAATTGGCTCAGCAACAGAAAGCAAAGAGTAGTCATAAACGGTAAGGCATCTAAATGGACCAATGTAAGTAGCGGGGTACCCCAGGGATCGGTACTAGGACCAATTCTCTTTCTAATTTACATCAACGACATAGATGAGGGTCTCACCTGTACAATCTCAAAATTTGCTGACGATACAAAAATTGCAAATAGCGTACTCTCAAAAGATCAAGTTGACGATATGCAACACAATCTAGATAAATTGTCACATTGGGCCCAAATTTGGCAAATGAGTTTCAATGCGGATAAATGTAAAGTACTACATATCGGATACCTAAATGAGAAAGCAAACTATTCGATGAATGGCACTCAGCTTAAGAATGTAAACAGAGAAACCGATCTGGGAGTAACAATATCGAGTAACCTAAAACCGAGTCAACAATGTTCAGAAGTTGTTAAGAAGGCAAACAAAATAATTGGCTTTATAGGCAGATCATTTGAGCATAAATCCAAAGACGTAATCCTAACCCTTTACAATTCCTTAGTCCGCCCTCTTCTGGAATACTGGCGTTCAATCCTGGTGCCCTTATTACCAAAAAGACATAAACAAGCTAGAACGAGTTCAACGTAGAGTTACCAAAATGATACCTAGCCTAAAGAACAACCCATACGAAGAGCGTCTTAGAGAATTAAATCTATTTCCTGTACCCAGCGCAGATTACGAGGTGACTTAATTCAAGTGTTCAAAATCATCAAAGGGCATGCGACAATATGAACTGTAGTACAGTACTTCACTACCGACCAATCTAATTACACGCGGGGAAACGGTTGCAAAATTATTGGTAAATCTTTAAACTCACACGAATCTAAGAATTTCTTCTTCAATCGAGTTGTCAACGTGTGGAATGGGCTTCCCCGAGACGTATAGACTGCAGCACCGTTGATTAATTTAAATTCCGCCTAGACAAATATCTCGCATCAAACCCGCGTCTGACTGCGTTTGTAAATGAATAACTTTATTTTATCCTCCCCTCAGTTACTAACCCATATGTCCCCTACTAACTTCCTAGTCCTGCCACGTTAGGGGCAGGGCAGTAGTTCCCTTTCCAATGTTCCCTTACCCACTCTAAACCACTGTTTGGACACGTGATCCTCAGTGTTTTGGAGGACAAGCAGCCTAGAAGGGTCACTAGACCTGTTGTTGCTTGATTTCCTTTGTACTCCTTTGTAGTCTGTGTATATATGTAACTCTATGTAACTATATATCTCTCTCTCTCTCTCTCTCTCTCTCTCTCTCTCTCTCTCTCTCTTCCATCTATCCTCTCTCTCGCATCATCTCTCATCTCTTCTCTAATCTCTCTCTCTCTCAGCCATAATCACCACCCACCCACACACACATACAGTTCACCTGACTCTTATTCAACCACTCGTTTGTAGTGGTGCATTTATTTATTTATTTTTTAATTTGTCGTTTGCTTCTAAAACCCACCCACCCACACACACTCCTATACAAACACACACACACACACACACACACACACACACACACACACACACACACACACTAATACAACCTAACTTTTCTCATTACTAACTTCCGTGTAGCCAACGGAAATAAAACTTTATTTTATATGCAGGTTGTATGTTTGAAACTAGGTTAGACTCGGGTTGATTTATGCTAATGTACAGTATATGTATTCAAAGTCTTATATATATGTGGTGGTATATATAGCATTTATCTTTGTTTAGTTGTGTAATATTGTATTTTAGTGTAGTTTTGATTTTGTAAACGGTATTGATCGATGTGTGTGTGTGTGTGTGTGCAGCATAGGTAGAGTATGGATCCTCCTTCTCTCTCTAGTTTAGCCTCATCATTTGTTAAGATTTTAAGACGCTCGTCGCTGTATTTTGGCGGTTTTAAGACCTTTCATCCCTTTTCTATCAATTGTAAGACAATTCATGACATTTAGGTGTCGATGTTTTCCAGGCGAGCGACAGCGAGCCTGTAATTTAGGATAAATCGGCCATCGGCCGGGACATTGTACAAATGTACACATTTATCCTAAAGGAGGGTCTTGTTTTTTATATATTTTGTATTTGTTTGTTTTTTCGTATTA
>CM064521.1:23739374-23841874 GCA_032716605.1 Paralithodes platypus
TGAGTTTTGTCAGACGAAGTGGTGTCTTCTGATCTTCATTGTAAAGAGCTTTAACATCACTCCAACACGCCAAATATTCTGTACCGTCCTTGCTAAAATGTAATTCTTGACATTTCTCTGTGATCCAGTTGTTTCTCATATTCTTGAGGATGTGATCATAATCATAGACAAGGAAAACATTTATGCCATCTGGTGCTAGTGTTACTTTTCCAGGACCCCCAAGCATTCTGTAAACAGCTTGATTCAGTGGACAGTTGTCACAGACGAACGATACTGGATGGCCACCACTAGCTTTAACAACATATACAGCCTCAAGTAATATTTCCTTCAGTTGAATAGCATTCAGTTTTGATACAGGATGAATTCGTATGATGTACCGTGGTCCTCCATAGTGACAAACAACTTCAATAGCAAGAGCAGATGTTGCTAGATTTTCTGGTCCGTTTGTTGCATAGCCTACTATATGCTCTCCTGTAAATCTAAGGGCCTGCTTAAGCTTGACTTCATCAAACAAAATGTTAACTAACCGCTGTTGTGGCTTCAACTGATCAAAAAGGATTGGGAGACACTTGTCAGCATAAGTGCGAGATAACAATTGGCGAATCTGTTTCTCACAAGGAAGACTAATTGCTTTGGAGTTTCTAAGCATTCTATATGCTGCGGGTGATATACAAAACAGTTCTGCTGCAAGAATTAACATATGCTTTGTATATCGGCGATTTTTAGGAGGAATAAGAAGGAGTTGTAACTGTGCTTGAATGAACTGAAAACCTTCAATTTCATGAAATTCTGTGATAGAGTCAAGTTCTGAAATTATTCTTTTTAAGCGGTCAGTATTAGTCGCTTCATGAGTGTTCATAATTTTCACTATTTCTTCAATTTGAGACCACTTACTTACCAAGCTATTTTTTTGAAGATTCAGTTTACTTTTTGGTATCTCCAAGCCACTTTTCTCTGCTACTACCAGCTGCAGAAAACCAAAAGGAGACTGTACCTCTTTAAAATGAAGAAACTTATCAACTGCTCTACCATTATCATCTGTCTTAAACATTGTCAGTTCTCTACCATTTTGCATTATATAAAACTCAGGGAAGTGTTTTCCAATCTCTCCTGCAAATTTGTCATAACTATGCATTTTGTCTTGTTCATTTTCAAATTCAGTTTGTTTTTTAAGTCTTGCTTCACTTGTCACTGTTTTAGTTAACCTAGGAGCTGACGTAAGTTGTTTGAGGCAAGACTTGGGTACACCTTTAAAAACTGTAGGAGGCCCAGCTGGTCGTTTTTCTTCCCGAACTGTGACCCAATCGCAGTCGAAGTGTGATGCACAAATCCATAGTTTCGACCTGTCTCTCAAAATTTCTGGGCTATTTGGCATAGCACTAATCCATGCATGTGACATGTCGTTCTTGTTCTTCATTCGGGAAACACACCATAGGACTGTATGGCTCTCCCCTGTAGTTTCCACGACAATTGAATGCAGCACATCTTTTCGGCATTGTTCCTGTAAAGCAAAAAAACAAGAATAGGTGTAAAATGGTTATCAGTACATATCAAAGAAACCCGTTGACATCAGCTCAATTCTAATATTTATCAGCTAAATAAGTTGTTAACACAGATCCTTTTGTGACTGGTAAGTATTTATAAGAAAATTACTTACAATAAGCTGAGAGATAACGAACAACAGAACAAAAATGTGTTGCCTCTAACGTGTCTCGTGGGTGACTGGCAGTGGCGTCTGGCATCGTCCTGGGCTGTTCGTTTTCTGGCGAGACATTATGTCGCCAATATGGCGGGCATATGGACGATTGCGTGTGAAATTACATGCATTTATATGTAAAGTTGTGTTTGTGTACATATTTTTGTGTTTAAAAAAGTCGGAGAGACCACTGCTTTCATGATACTGCTTTTAAGCAATGGACCCAAGTTTCAAACTCCGAGAGTGCTCGTTTCCAGTCCTTATGTAAAGGGGTCTATGGCCACAACAGTAATCACCATCTTACCTAGTCCCCATATCTATTGAGAGCTCAAATAAGTCCATAAGACTCGAGATCCCTATTGCCTACAGGGTCCAGAACCGAGCCTATAAACCTAGCTCCCGCCCCCAGTCAAATGAGTTGAAAGCTAGACACCAACCAGTGGTCACTACCCTGAAGTTAACCTCTAGCTCTGCCCTTGTGTTGTTCCTGAGTTGAGAGATTCCAGAGCCGGCAGACTCCGTGGCAGAGAAGACAAATAGAAGCATCTGTCCATGTACAAGTCCCGACGTGCACCTTATAACCTTCACACCAATGAGGGGGTATATAAGTGTGTAGCCAGCACCGATCGCCAAAAGATCCGACTTGAGAACTTCCTACATTTGGACCATCTGGACGGCCGAGGAACCACTCGTTAGCCCCCAACATCACCGGAAGCAAGATAACCAGGACCAGACCAACAAATAATATTCAATATTCACTCTATTAGTACGAACGTGTCATAGTACGAGTTCGACATTCACTTATTAACTTTTTTATGAAGTGGCTATAGCTTTGCCCAGTGTAACTCATATTTAACCATTCCATTTGGGACGTACTAAGTGTATCAGTGTTCATTAATTAACAGGCGACATTGACTCTCGTAATTACCTTATTCAGATATTGAAACCCTAGTGATATCTAACGTTCGCCCACTGATTTGTGTTCTACGTATTTCTGCCATAAGAATATAAATCTTAGATCAGTACCCCCTTGAGGTTACTAGAATTTCCGTGTTCTGAAATATACGCGTATCTAATTCTAACTGTGAGCTGTTACTTGGGCACGCGACCTGCCAGTAAGAGACCTAATTAGTGAAATTGAATACATAAATACATTGAGGTCTTCCAGTATAATAAACCTTGCTAACTAAACCCGTGATCAGAAGAGTATACCTGAACGTTGGAAGTGGGAGACTAGGCTCCATCCAGATCCGCTAATGCTAGCAGTTCCCTTCTATTATTTGTTTTGTACGAGTATTACTATCTTTCTATGCTCTTTATTCACCTACTTAAATAAACGTGATCGTGTGTCGTGTTACCGTGTGTTTATTTTGTGTTCTCTATTCCTCATACCTTGTATTGTGCATGCAGCCTTATATACCCAGTCAGATAGAGCCCACATTAACCAAGTTAATCCTGTAGAAAAACAGGGCATAACATTGGCGGCAGCGGTGGTTCTTGATTCGGATAAAAGGTTGCATTACATTGCAAGTTTGAAACAGCCAGAACACGATAACATCATGGCGCACCGTTCTCACATTCCCATCCCCCATTATGATGGAGAAACTTATGAGATCGAAACATTCATGGACATAGTGAAACCCGTACTTGACCTAGTTTATACCACGGACGCAGAAAAAATAGCCGTAACATTAACGCACCTGGGAAAAGCCGTTTCCCTGGTTGCCTATCAAGTGCACCCTGCTCTCACCTGGGACGAATTTCGCCCAATAGTGATAGAAGCCATTAAGCCTTCGTTGGGCGTTTTCGTGGCCCACACCCGTATCCAAGACACTAAATTCGAAGGCGATTTAGATGCCACAGTGAATAAGATTGCCCAACACATAAAAGTTTCTTTCCCCACGTTGACCAGAATCCAACAAGAACAGCAAATTCTGGTCAACCTTGTGTTTATATTGCCCTCAGCAGTAAAAGACCATTTCCGTGTGCACGATTTCGTCGGATACCAAAAAGATCTCATCACGATCCGACGTATTTTGGCCGTGCGCACAGAAGCACCCACCCAAATCGCTGCAATCAAGAGGTTTCCCACGCACCCGCAGCAACCCGACCACCAAAACTCCAAGAATGCCTACCCCGCCTCATCCTTCCACAACAGATCCACCTACCCTTCCGGCAAGCCCCAACCCAGTAGACCCCGGTTCCAACCTACCCAGCCACGCAGAATCTTCAACCGAAACAGGAACTACAACACCTACCAAAGTAAAAACCCTACCTTAGTAATTATCAACCCCTATGATTTCCCTGCCTGTAATGCTCAGTGTGCTTTCCATCAAATTCGTGACTCTGCCAAACCTCGCCCCTTTACTCCTCGCATTTCTGTAAATGAAGAGGAGTTGGGACAAGAGGAAGAGATGGAAGAAAGACACACTGGAGAAATAGCCCCTAACATGACCTCAGAGGATACCGAGGAAACCCTGGAGGAGGTAGATACCGATTCCCATGATTTTTAAAGTACCCCCCGCCCAAGATGGCCTCGGCGGGGGACGCCATAACTGACCGCACTGCCCCCATTTATTACATGGCCAAAATCAAGGACATTCCTGTCCGCTTGGTAATCGACACGGGAGCTGCCAAGTCATGTTTGTTCAAATCTTACTATGATGAACACCACCGACTAGTTGGCCCTTTGTTAACCACCAAAGCAGAACTAATCTCAGCTGCTGATACTTACTTAAATCTCCTAGGAGACACTTTGCCCCTATCAGTAACTACTCCTGCCCCCCATGCTCGTTGTTATCACACATTCACAGTACTTTCCTCCAACTGTAAACATTACGATGGTTTCCTTGGACTTGACCTCCTTCAAAAACTCCAGGCCCAGGTCGACTGCGGCCAAAGGCTGATATCATTCAAAAAATTCCAACCCAAAGCCTCTGACAAACCCATCACACAGAAACCCATTCATAAAAAAAAAACACCTTCCCCCTCAACAAACCCTGAGTCAGGGTTACCAAGTTGCAGCTAGCACTAAGGTGACTCCTAAATCCTCCCCTTGCCCTGAGTCCCCTCAAAATCTCACCCCATTCAGTAACCAAATGCCTCAACAAACGAAAGAAGACAAGTCCAAGCAACTCCCTCTCGGTAATCCCCTCCATTCTCGTAATTCTGTCCCGGATAAATCCTCCCATGTTTTCAGGACAGACTCTGATATATGTAACCATAATTCCATCAAATGTTTATGTACACATGTTTCCAGGGAAAATGCCGATCAATGTACCCAACAATGTTTCCCCCATGCCCCCAGAAATGTTCAGCTATCCCACAACCCACAACAATTCCCTTGTGACAATTTTCCGTCAGTAGCTCCCTTGCCCCCCCACACAATTCACACCCCTAGAAAAATTCACAACCCCACACTTGACTCACCCTCTCATGACAAACAAACCCACCCGCCCCACATCACTTTTAACCAGACCTTGACGGCCACCAAGAAAGTTCCCCACGTTCGTCCTATTAACAACCCCAAATCAATACACCAGTCCTCCACCAATAACCCATGTTCTACACCTAACTTTTTCCCCACCAACCCTCCGCAGTCCCCCCAACAAATCCCGTTTTCTAACTCGCTCACCTCTCACCACTCTGAACCGCCCGCACGCGCCGTTAATCCCCCCCTCACGCGTGCCGACCGAGGGACACAACCATGATCCCACCGCTGCCACCAATGCTAGGTTTTTCCAGGTTAAATAGGAATGGAAATATCCCCAGGCCCACTTTAGGATCAACCTTTCCTGGTACCTGGCGCAGGGTACGAACCTCTGAAGGGAATTTAACCCTCCTAAAAACCCACAGGTTTTGAGATGCCTTGGGTGGGGTTCGAACCCTGGTTAGTGACGCACCACCATCACCACCAGGCCCGCGCGCTAACCCACTGTACTACCACGGACGTACTAAAAGTATAGCAACCTTAGTCCGATTTTTAAGAACCAGGTGATAGTCTTGTGGTGTTTTCACGTGATGAGTTTATTGGACTTACCATCCACGACTATTTTACGCTATACCTGACGTCAACTCGGGTAGTACATTATTGGGGTTGCGGGACATTTTCGAGGGCACAACACCAACCATCGATATCGTTCCGTGGGATCCTAAAGTAGTTCCCATACAAATCTGAACCCTCTAGGTGCCATAGGCCAATAGTAATTAACGTGAACGCAACCATTGCGTCACTGGGGTTTAGCGTTATATACATATACCCCTGGGGGTAAGGGAATAGAATATGCCCCCCGTGCCTTCTGCGTGTCGTAAGAGGCGACTAAAGAGGTTGGGTCGGTGGGCTTGCGACCCCCACCCAGGAAAAATACCTAAGCAAGGAAAAACAAGCGAACAGCCTCGGATGCGGACAGACCCTATGTTGACGAACCACGACCGACTAAGGGCTGGTTGGGAGGAGGGGCGTCGACTGACTGGGGACAGAGGTGCATGGGGGCGGTTTGTTCGTGGCCACCCCTTCGGGGATTGCGGCGTCAGGCAATAGATAGATAGATAGATAGACGCATAACGTGCGTCGCTGGTACTCAAGGGTTTAATGGAATATACTGCTATGTCTCTACGTCATATTATTGCCAAGTTTTCATAATTAGCAACATACTTCGCTACAAAATCTCGGTAATAGCCGAGTAATCAGGATGGCCAGATCGCAATTTACCATCAGCTGGAAAGAAACACTATAGTTTGTTTGATGGATTTTGTTTTCAAATTTACCTTTATTTCTGCCTATAGTCTATACCTTTAAATTATTATGGGCACTTTAATCCCTACTATACCATAGGGTACTACCATAAATGTACCCCCCAGTCCCAAGCAATGTGGCCAAAATGGCTTCAGAGGCAATATATAACAACCTCCCACCTCAAAAGATGGAGGAATACTGCCTCTTCCAGCATGTGGGGACTTGGATATAAGCTGAGAAGTGTTGCCAAGGTCTTAGAGCAGTGCACAAACGTTGTGGTACCAGGCACTGCCTGATACTGGCAGTTACAAGGATCATATATTACTGACGGACTGGGGAGTGCTCAGGCTCGCTTCGCTCGCCACCCACCCACCTATCTATGCCAGGGCTACAGCCCCCCAAAATTTTTACCCCTGGTGACGCCACTGGTCCGGCAATAGATAGATAGATTCACCTAGGAGAAATAAAAAAACTATTATTTACCTTTCTTTATTTTAACCGCAAGTTAAGTACATTTTTAATACATATGTAATCCCAAATAAAAACACAATATAATAATAATAATAATAATAATAATAATAATAATAATAATAATAAATATGGCTAATACTGTATTTCTTTTATGAAAAATTTAAAATATAATAAATTTGCTTATCGATAGGCTATCCCTGACTAAGCTAGGAACTGTTTATATAAGTACACCCTCATTTTCTATCATACTTTCCGTTTCCTGCAATTCCATTTTATAATAAAATATTATAACTTTATAATTATATTCTTGTTACAAAGTAATGTATAATTTTAATATAAATATCTATGCAAAATATACTGTTAATAGGGTCTTTGAAAAATAATAACTTGGTTTTTGTTTAATGTGCAGTAAATGTCCCTAAACAAATGTATATATAAATATAAGCAGGCTATATGGAAAAAATCTCTAAACTCTACTGTAGGCCTACCAAATAAAGAAAATAACAAATATAATCCCAAAGCATACTGTTTCTCAGTATACCAAATATATATTTTCATTCTTATTTGCACTTTTCTACTCGGCACTATCTCCCAAGTAAAAATTAACGGCCAAAGTAATTTTTGGAGACGCTTCGCAAACGCGATATTTCGAGAGGTACGACCCTGTGGACTTTTTCACTTTTTGAGCGGTCAAATCACGACCGACGAAATTGAGTTGCATACACCTTAGGATTGCTCAGACTGAGTGTAGGTCAGTAGCAAAAATATTTTTATTTCTAAGCACATTTGCACCTAGGGCAGGGCTTACAAGTTTGGCATATTTGACAATTGTACATCAGCTAACGAAATGCGTATGCAAAGCCTAATCGACATTATACATCCTCAAATATATAGGTAGATGTCCTCAAGCTGAAAAGGGTTGACCAGAGTATTCTAATGTTACAAGCTACACGAAAGCAGGCAGAAAACCGCAGCAGTAGCGATTCATTCATAATCCGATGGAGGCGCTGCTCAAAACTGACGTGTACGCTAACTCGGATAAGGCTTGTTTCTCAGTATACCAAATATATATTTTAGTTCTTGTTTGCACTTTTCTACTCGGCACTATCTCCCAAGTAAAAATTAACGGCCAAAGTAATTTTTGGAGACGCTTCGCAAACGCGATATTTCGAGAGGTACGACCCTGTGGACTTTTTCACTTTTTGAGCTGTCAAATCACGACCGACGAAATTGAGTTGCATACACATTAGGATTGCTCAGGCTGAGCATAGGTCAGTAGCAAAAATATTTTTAAATTCTAAGCACATTTGCACCTAGGGCAGGGCTTACAAGTTTGGCATATTTGATAATTGTACAGTACATCAGCTAACGAAATGCGTATGCAAAGCCTAATCGACATTATACATCCTCAAATATATAGGTAGATGTCCTTCTCAAGCTGAAAAGGGTTGACCAGAGTATTCTAATGTTACAAGCTACACGAAAGCAGGCAGAAAACCGCAGCAGTAGCGATTCATTCATACTCCGATGGAGGCGCTGCTCAAAACTGACATTTACGCTAACTCGGATAAGGCTTGTTTCTCAGTATACCAAATATATATTTTCGTTCTTTTTTGCACTTTTCTACTCGGCACTATCTCCCAAGTAAAAATTAACGGCCAAAGTAATTTTTGGAGACGCTTCGCAAACGCGATATTTCGACAGGTACGACCCTGTGGACTTTTTCACTTTTTGAGCGGTCAAATCACGACCGACGAAATTGAGTTGCATACACCTTAGGATTGCTCAGGCTGAGCATAGGTCCGTAGCAAAAATATTTTTTAATTCTAAGCACATTTGCACCTAGGGCAGGGCTTACAAGTTTGGCATATTTGACAATTGTGCAGTACATTAGCTAAAGAAATGCGTATGCGAAGCCTAATCGACATTATACATCCTCAAATATATAGGTAGATGTCCTTCTCAAGCTGAAAAGGGTTGACCAGAGTATTCTAATGTTACAAGCTACACGAAAGCAGGCAGAAAACCGCAGCAGTAGCGATTCATTCATACTCCGATGGAGGCGCTGCTCAAAACTGACGTTTACGCTAACTCGGATAAGGCTTGTTTCTCAGTATACCAAATATATATTTTCGTTCTTTTTTGCACTTTTCTACTCGGCACTATCTCCCAAGTAAAAATTAACGGCCAAAGTAATTTTTGGAGACGCTTCGCAAACGCGATATTTCGAGAGGTACGACCCTGTGGACTTTTTCACTTTTTGAGCGGTCAAATCACGACCGACGAAATTGAGTTGCATACACCTTAGGATTGCTCAGACTGAGCGTAGGTCAGTAGCAAAAATATTTTTTATTTCTAAGCACATTTGCACCTAGGGCAGGGCTTACAAGTTTGGCATATTTGACAATTGTACATCAGCTAACGAAATGCGTATGCAAAGCCTAATCGACATTATACATCCTCAAATATATAGGTAGATGTCCTTCTCAAGCTGAAAAGGGTTGACCAGAGTATTCTAATGTTACAAGCTACACGAAAGCAGGCAGAGAACCGCAGCAGTAGCGATTCATTCATACTCCGATGGAGGCACTGCTCAAAACTGACGTTTACGCTAACTCGGATAAGGCTTGTTTCTCAGTATACCAAATATATATATTCGTTCTTGTTTGCACTTTTCTACTCGGCACTATCTCCCAAGTAAAAATTAACGGCCAAAGTAATTTTTGGAGACGCTTCGCAAACGCGATATTTCGACAGGTACGACCCTGTGGACTTTTTCACTTTTTGAGCGGTCAAATCACGACCGACGAAATTGAGTTGCATACACCTTAGGATTGCTCAGACTGAGTGTAGGTCAGTAGCAAAAATATTTTTATTTCTAAGCACATTTGCACCTAGGGCAGGGCTTACAAGTTTGGCATATTTGATAATTGTACAGTACATCAGCTAACGAAATGCGTATGCAAAGCCTAATCGACATTATACATCCTCAAATATATAGGTAGATGTCCTTCTCAAGCTGAAAAGGGTTGACCAGAGTATTCTAATGTTACAAGCTACACGAAAGCAGGCAGAAAACCGCAGCAGTAGCGATTCATTCATACTCCGATGGAGGCGCTGCTCAAAACTGACATTTACGCTAACTCGGATAAGGCTTGTTTCTCAGTATACCAAATATATATTTTCATTCTTATTTGCACTTTTCTACTCGGCACTATCTCCCAAGTAAAAATTAACGGCCAAAGTAATTTTTGGAGACGCTTCGCAAACGCGATATTTCGAGAGGTACGACCCTGTGGACTTTTTCACTTTTTGAGCGGTCAAATCACGACCGACGAAATTGAGTTGCATACACCTTAGGATTGCTCAGACTGAGCGTAGGTCAGTAGCAAAAATATTTTTTATTTCTAAGCACATTTGCACCTAGGGCAGGGCTTACAAGTTTGGCATATTTGACAATTGTACATCAGCTAACGAAATGCGTATGCAAAGCCTAATCGACATTATACATCCTCAAATATATAGGTAGATGTCCTTCTCAAGCTGAAAAGGGTTGACCAGAGTATTCTAATGTTACAAGCTACACGAAAGCAGGCAGAAAACCGCAGCAGTAGCGATTCATTCATACTCCGATGGAGGCGCTGCTCAAAACTGACGTTTACGCTAACTCGGATAAGGCTTGTTTCTCAGTATACCAAATATATATTTTAGTTCTTTTTTGCACTTTTCTACTCGGCACTATCTCCCAAGTAAAAATTAACGGCCAAAGTAATTTTTGGAGACGCTTCGCAAACGCGATATTTCGAGAGGTACGACCCTGTGGACTTTTTCACTTTTTGAGCTGTCAAATCACGACCGACGAAATTCAATTGCATACACCCTAGGATTGCTCAGGTTGAGCATAGGTCAGTAGCAAAAATATTTTTAAATTCTAAGCATATTGGCACCTAGGGCAGGGCTTACAAGTTTGGCATATTTGACAATTGTACATCAGCTAACGAAATGCGTATGCAAAGCCTAATCGACATTATACATCCTCAAATATATAGGTAGATGTCCTTCTCAAGCTGAAAAGGGTTGACCAGAGTATTCTAATGTTACAAGCTACACGAAAGCAGGCAGAAAACCGCAGCAGTAGCGATTCATTCATACTCCGATGGAGGCGCTGCTCAAAACTGATATTTACGCTAACTCGGATAAGGCTTGTTTCTCAGTATACCAAATATATATTTTCATTCTTATTTGCACTTTTCTACTCGGCACTATCTCCCAAGTAAAAATTAACGGCCAAAGTAATTTTTGGAGACGCTTCGCAAACGCGATATTTTGACAGGTACGACCCTGTGGACTTTTTCACTTTTTGAGTGGTCAAATCACGACCGACGAAATTGAGTTGCATACACCTTAGGATTGCTCAGACTGAGTGTAGGTCAGTAGCAAAAATATTTTTTATTTCTAAGCACATTTGCACCTAGGGCAGGGCTTACAAGTTTGGCATATTTGACAATTGTACATCAGCTAACGAAATGCGTATGCAAAGCCTAATCGACATTATACATCCTCAAATATATAGGTAGATGTCCTTCTCAAGCTGAAAAGGGTTGACCAGAGTATTCTAATGTTACAAGCTACACGAAAGCAGGCAGAAAACCGCAGCAGTACCGATTCATTCATAATCCGATGGAGGCGCTGCTCAAAACTGACGTGTACGCTAACTCGGATAAGGCTTGTTTCTCAGTATACCAATATATATTTTAGTTCTTGTTTGCACTTTTCTACTCGGCACTATCTCCCAAGTAAAAATTAACGGCCAAAGTAATTTTTGGAGACGCTTCGCAAACGCGATATTTCGAGAGGTACGACCCTGTGGACTTTTTCACTTTTTGAGCGGTCAAATCACGACCGACGAAATTGAGTTGCATACACCTTAGGATTGCTCAGACTGAGCGTAGGTCAGTAGCAAAAATATTTTGTATTTCTAAGCACATTTGCACCTAGGGCAGGGCTTACAAGTTTGGCATATTTGATAATTGTACAGTACATCAGCTAACGAAATGCGTATGCAAAGCCTAATCGACATTATACATCCTCAAATATATAGGTAGATGTCCTTCTCAAGCTGAAAAGGGTTGACCAGAGTATTCTAATGTTACAAGCTACACGAAAGCAGGCAGAAAACCGCAGCAGTAGCGATTCATTCATAATCCGATGGAGGCGCTGCTCAAAACTGACGTTTACGCTAACTCGGATAAGGCTTGTTTCTCAGTATACCAAATATATATTTTAGTTCTTGTTTGCACTTTTCTACTCGGCACTATCTCCCAAGTAAAAATTAACGGCCAAAGTAATTTTTGGAGACGCTTCGCAAACGCGATATTTCGACAGGTACGACCCTGTGGACTTTTTCACTTTTTGAGCGGTCAAATCACGACCGACGAAATTGAGTTGCATACACCTAGGATTGCTCAGGCTGAGCGTAGGTCAGTAGCAAAAATATTTTTTAATTCTAAGCACATTTGCACCTAGGGCAGGGCTTACAAGTTTGGCATATTTGACAATTGTACATCAGCTAACGAAATGCGTATGCAAAGCCTAATCGACATTATACATCCTCAAATATATAGGTAGATGTCCTTCTCAAGCTGAAAAGGGTTGACCAGAGTATTCTAATGTTACAAGCTACACGAAAGCAGGCAGAAAACCGCAGCAGTAGCGATTCATTCATACTCCGATGGAGGCGCTGCTCAAAACTGACATTTACGCTAACTCGGATAAGGCTTGTTTCTCAGTATACCAAATATATATTTTCGTTCTTTTTTGCACTTTTCTACTCGGCACTATCTCCCAAGTAAAAATTAACGGCCAAAGTAATTTTTGGAGACGCTTCGCAAACGCGATATTTCGACAGGTACGACCCTGTGGACTTTTTCACTTTTTGAGCTGTCAAATCACGACCGACGAAATTGAGTTGCATACACCCTAGGATTGCTCAGACTGAGCGTAGGTCAGTAGCAAAAATAGTTTTTTAATTCTAAGCACATTTGCACCTAGGGCAGGGCTTACAAGTTTGGCATATTTGATAATTGTACAGTACATCAGCTAACGAAATGCGTATGCAAAGCCTAATCGACATTATACATCCTCAAATATATAGGTAGATGTCCTTCTCAAGCTGAAAAGGGTTGACCAGAGTATTCTAATGTTACAAGCTACACGAAAGCAGGCAGAAAACCGCAGCAGTAGCGATTCATTCATACTCCGATGGAGGCGCTGCTCAAAACTGACGTTTACGCTAACTCGGATAAGGCTTGTTTCTCAGTATACCAAATATATTTTCGTTCTTTTTTGCACTTTTCTACTCGGCACTATCTCCCAAGTAAAAATTAACGGCCAAAGTAATTTTTGGAGACGCTTCGCAAACGCCATATTTCGACAGGTACGACCCTGTGGACTTTTTCAATTTTTGAGCTGTCAAATCACGACCGACGAAATTGAGTTGCATACACCCTAGGATTGCTCAGGCTGAGCGTAGGTGGGTAGCAAAAATATTTTTTAATTCTAAGCAAATTTGCACTTAGGACATGGCTTTCAACTTTGGCATTTTTGACAATTGTGCAGTACATTAGCTAACGAAATGCGCATGCGAAGCCTAATCGACATTATACATCCTCAAATATATAGGTAGATGTCCTTCTCAAGCTGAAAAGGGTTGACCAGAGTATTCTAATGTTACAAGCTACACGAAAGCAGGCAGAAAACCTCAGCAGTAGCGATTCATTCATACTCCGATGGAGGCGCTGCTCAAAACTGACGTTTACGCAAACTCGGAGAAGGTTTGTTTCTCAGTATACCAAATATATATTTTCGTTCTTTTTTGCACTTTTCTACTCGGCACTATCTCCCAAGTAAAAATCAACGGCCAAAGTAATTTTTGGAGATGCTTCGCAAATGCGATATTTCGACAGGTACGACCCTGTGGACTTTTTCACTTTTTTAGCAGTCAAATCACGACTGACGAAATTGAGTTGCATACACCTTAGGATTGCTCAGGCTGAGCATAGGTCAGTAGCAAAAATATTTTTTAATTCTAAGCACATTTGCACCTAGGGCAGGGCTTACAAGTTTGGCATATTTGATAATTGTACAGTACATCAGCTAACGAAATGCGTATGCAAAGCCTAATCGACATTATACATCCTCAAATATATAGGTAGATGTCCTTCTCAAGCTGAAAAGGGTTGACCAGAGTATTCTAATGTTACAAGCTACACGAAAGCAGGCAGAAAACCGCAGCAGTAGCGATTCATTCATACTCCGATGGAGGCGCTGCTCAAAACTGACATTTACGCTAACTCGGATAAGGCTTGTTTCTCAGTATACCAAATATATATTTTCGTTCTTTTTTGCACTTTTCTACTCGGCACTATCTCCCAAGTAAAAATTAACGGCCAAAGTAATTTTTGGAGACGCTTCGCAAACGCGATATTTCGACAGGTACGACCCTGTGGACTTTTTCACTTTTTGAGCGGTCAAATCACGACCGACGAAATTGAGTTGCATACACCTTAGGATTGCTCAGACTGAGCGTAGGTCAGTAGCAAAAATATTTTTTATTTCTAAGCACATTTGCACCTAGGGCAGGGCTTACAAGTTTGGCATATTTGACAATTGTACATCAGCTAACGAAATGCGTATGCAAAGCCTAATCGACATTATACATCCTCAAATATATAGGTAGATGTCCTTCTCAAGCTGAAAAGGGTTGACCAGAGTATTCTAATGTTACAAGCTACACGAAAGCAGGCAGAAAACCGCAGCAGTACCGATTCATTCATAATCCGATGGAGGCGCTGCTCAAAACTGACGTGTACGCTAACTCGGATAAGGCTTGTTTCTCAGTATACCAAATATATTTTAGTTCTTGTTTGCACTTTTCTACTCGGCACTATCTCCCAAGTAAAAATTAACGGCCAAAGTAATTTTTGGAGACGCTTCGCAAACGCGATATTTCGAGAGGTACGACCCTGTGGACTTTTTCACTTTTTGAGCGGTCAAATCACGACCGACGAAATTGAGTTGCATACACCTTAGGATTGCTCAGACTGAGCGTAGGTCAGTAGCAAAATTTTTTTTAATTTCTAAGCACATTTGCACCTAGGGCAGGGCTTACAAGTTTGGCATATTTGATAATTGTACAGTACATCAGCTAACGAAATGCGTATGCAAAGCCTAATCGACATTATACATCCTCAAATATATAGGTAGATGTCCTTCTCAAGCTGAAAAGGGTTGACCAGAGTATTCTAATGTTACAAGCTACACGAAAGCAGGCAGAAAACCGCAGCAGTAGCGATTCATTCATACTCCGATGGAGGCGCTGCTCAAAACTGACATTTACGCTAACTCGGATAAGGCTTGTTTCTCAGTATACCAAATATATATTTTCGTTCTTTTTTGCACTTTTCTACTCGGCACTATCTCCCAAGTAAAAATTAACGGCCAAAGTAATTTTTGGAGACGCTTCGCAAACGCCATATTTCGACAGGTACGACCCTGTGGACTTTTTCAATTTTTGAGCTGTCAAATCACGACCGACGAAATTGAGTTGCATACACCCTAGGATTGCTCAGGCTGAGCGTAGGTGGGTAGCAAAAATATTTTTTAATTCTAAGCAAATTTGCACTTAGGACATGGCTTTCAACTTTGGCATTTTTGACAATTGTGCAGTACATTAGCTAACGAAATGCGCATGCGAAGCCTAATCGACATTATACATCCTCAAATATATAGGTAGATGTCCTTCTCAAGCTGAAAAGGGTTGACCAGAGTATTCTAATGTTACAAGCTACACGAAAGCAGGCAGAAAACCTCAGCAGTAGCGATTCATTCATACTCCGATGGAGGCGCTGCTCAAAACTGACATTTACGCTAACTCGGATAAGGCTTGTTTCTCAGTATACCAAATATATTTTCGTTCTTTTTTGCACTTTTCTACTCGGCACTATCTCCCAAGTAAAAATTAACGGCCAAAGTAATTTTTGGAGACGCTTCGCAAACGCGATATTTCGACAGGTACGACCCTGTGGACTTTTTCACTTTTTGAGCGGTCAAATCACGACCGACGAAATTGAGTTGCATACACCTTAGGATTGCTCAGACTGAGCGTAGGTCAGTAGCAAAAATATTTTTTAATTCTAAGCACATTTGCACCTAGGGCAGGGCTTACAAGTTTGGCATATTTGACAATTGTACAGTACATCAGCTAACGAAATGCGTATGCAAAGCCTAATCGACATTATACATCCTCAAATATATAGGTAGATGTCCTTCTCAAGCTGAAAAGGGTTGACCAGAGTATTCTAATGTTACAAGCTACACGAAAGCAGGCAGAAAACCGCAGCAGTAGCGATTCATTCATACTCCGATGGAGGCGCTGCTCAAAACTGACGTTTACGCTAACTCGGATAAGGCTTGTTTCTCAGTATACCAAATATATATTTTCGTTCTTTTTTGCACTTTTCTACTCGGCACTATCTCCCAAGTAAAAATTAACGGCCAAAGTAATTTTTGGAGACGCTTCGCAAACGCGATATTTCGACAGGTACGACCCTGTGGACTTTTTCACTTTTTGAGCGGTCAAATCACGACCGACGAAATTGAGTTGCATACACCTTAGGATTGCTCAGACTGAGCGTAGGTCAGTAGCAAAAATATTTTTTATTTCTAAGCACATTTGCACCTAGGGCAGGGCTTACAAGTTTGGCATATTTGACAATTGTACATCAGCTAACGAAATGCGTATGCAAAGCCTAATCGACATTATACATCCTCAAATATATAGGTAGATGTCCTTCTCAAGCTGAAAAGGGTTGACCAGAGTATTCTAATGTTACAAGCTACACGAAAGCAGGCAGAAAACCGCAGCAGTACCGATTCATTCATAATCCGATGGAGGCGCTGCTCAAAACTGACGTGTACGCTAACTCGGATAAGGCTTGTTTCTCAGTATACCAAATATATATTTTAGTTCTTGTTTGCACTTTTCTACTCGGCACTATCTCCCAAGTAAAAATTAACGGCCAAAGTAATTTTTGGAGACGCTTCGCAAACGCGATATTTCGAGAGGTACGACCCTGTGGACTTTTTCACTTTTTGAGCGGTCAAATCACGACCGACGAAATTGAGTTGCATACACCTTAGGATTGCTCAGACTGAGCGTAGGTCAGTAGCAAAAATATTTTTTATTTCTAAGCACATTTGCACCTAGGGCAGGGCTTACAAGTTTGGCATATTTGATAATTGTACAGTACATCAGCTAACGAAATGCGTATGCAAAGCCTAATCGACATTATACATCCTCAAATATATAGGTAGATGTCCTTCTCAAGCTGAAAAGGGTTGACCAGAGTATTCTAATGTTACAAGCTACACGAAAGCAGGCAGAAAACCGCAGCAGTAGCGATTCATTCATACTCCGATGGAGGCGCTGCTCAAAACTGACGTTTACGCTAACTCGGATAAGGCTTGTTTCTCAGTATACCAAATATATATTTTCGTTCTTTTTTGCACTTTTCTACTCGGCACTATCTCCCAAGTAAAAATTAACGGCCAAAGTAATTTTTGGAGACGCTTCGCAAACGCGATATTTCGACAGGTACGACCCTGTGGACTTTTTCACTTTTTGAGCGGTCAAATCACGACCGACGAAATTGAGTTGCATACACCTTAGGATTGCTCAGACTGAGCGTAGGTCAGTAGCAAAAATATTTTTTATTTCTAAGCACATTTGCACCTAGGGCAGGGCTTACAAGTTTGGCATATTTGACAATTGTACATCAGCTAACGAAATGCGTATGCAAAGCCTAATCGACATTATACATCCTCAAATATATAGGTAGATGTCCTTCTCAAGCTGAAAAGGGTTGACCAGAGTATTCTAATGTTACAAGCTACACGAAAGCAGGCAGAAAACCGCAGCAGTAGCGATTCATTCATACTCCGATGGAGGCGCTGCTCAAAACTGACGTTTACGCTAACTCGGATAAGGCTTGTTTCTCAGTATACCAAATATATATTTTAGTTCTTGTTTGCACTTTTCTACTCGGCACTATCTCCCAAGTAAAAATTAACGGCCAAAGTAATTTTTGGAGACGCTTCGCAAACGCGATATTTCGACAGGTACGACCCTGTGGACTTTTTCACTTTTTGAGCGGTCAAATCACGACCGACGAAATTGAGTTGCATACACCTTAGGATTGCTCAGGCTGAGCGTAGGTCAGTAGCAAAAATATTGTTTTAATTCTAAGCACATTTGCACCTAGGGCAGGGCTTACAAGTTTGGCATATTTGACAATTGTACATCAGCTAACGAAATGCGTATGCAAAGCCTAATCGACATTATACATCCTCAAATATATAGGTAGATGTCCTTCTCAAGCTGAAAAGGGTTGACCAGAGTATTCTAATGTTACAAGCTACACGAAAGCAGGCAGAAAACCGCAGCAGTAGCGATTCATTCATACTCCGATGGAGGCGCTGCTCAAAACTGACATTTACGCTAACTCGGATAAGGCTTGTTTCTCAGTATACCAAATATATATATTCGTTCTTGTTTGCACTTTTCTACTCGGCACTATCTCCCAAGTAAAAATTAACGGCCAAAGTAATTTTTGGAGACGCTTCGCAAACGCGATATTTCGACAGGTACGACCCTGTGGACTTTTTCACTTTTTGAGCGGTCAAATCACGACCGACGAAATTGAGTTGCATACACCCTAGGATTGCTCAGGCTGAGCGTAGGTCAGTAGCAAAAATATTTTTTAATTCTAAGCATATTTGCACCTAGGGCAGGACTTACAAGTTTGGCATATGTGACAATTGTACAGTACATTAGCTAACGAAATGCGTATGCAAAGCCTAATCGACATTATACATCCTCAAATATATAGGTAGATGTCCTTCTCAAGCTGAAAAGGGTTGACCAGAGTATTCTAATGTTACAAGCTACACGAAAGCAGGCAGAGAACCGCAGCAGTAGCGATTCATTCATACTCCGATGGAGGCACTGCTCAAAACTGACGTTTACGCTAACTCGGATAAGGCTTGTTTCTCAGTATACCAAATATATATATTCGTTCTTGTTTGCACTTTTCTACTCGGCACTATCTCCCAAGTAAAAATTAACGGCCAAAGTAATTTTTGGAGACGCTTCGCAAACGCGATATTTCGACAGGTACGACCCTGTGGACTTTTTCACTTTTTGAGCGGTCAAATCACGACCGACGAAATTGAGTTGCATACACCCTAGGATTGCTCAGGCTGAGCGTAGGTGGGTAGCAAAAATATTTTTTAATTCTAAGCAAATTTGCACTTAGGACATGGCTTTCAACTTTGGCATTTTTGACAATTGTGCAGTACATTAGCTAACGAAATGCGCATGCGAAGCCTAATCGACATTATACATCCTCAAATATATAGGTAGATGTCCTTCTCAAGCTGAAAAGGGTTGACCAGAGTATTCTAATGTTACAAGCTACACGAAAGCAGGCAGAAAACCGCAGCAGTAGCGATTCATTCATACTCCGATGGAGGCGCTGCTCAAAACTGACGTTTACGCCAACTCGGAGAAGGTTTGTTTCTCAGTATACCAAATATATATTTTCGTTCTTTTTTGCACTTTTCTACTCGGCACTATCTCCCAAGTAAAAATTAACGGCCAAAGTAATTTTTGGAGACGCTTCGCAAACGCGATATTTCGAGAGGTACGACCCTGTGGACTTTTTCACTTTTTGAGCGGTCAAATCACGACCGACGAAATTGAGTTGCATACACCTTAGGATTGCTCAGGCTGAGCGTAGGTCAGTAGCAAAAATATTTTTTAATTCTAAGCACATTTGCACCTAGGGCAGGGCTTACAAGTTTGGCATATTTGACAATTGTACAGTACATCAGCTAACGAAATGCGTATGCAAAGCCTAATCGACATTATACATCCTCAAATATATAGGTAGATGTCCTTCTCAAGCTGAAAAGGGTTGACCAGAGTATTCTAATGTTACAAGCTACACGAAAGCAGGCAGAAAACCGCAGCAGTAGCGATTCATTCATACTCCGATGGAGGCGCTGCTCAAAACTGACGTTTACGCTAACTCGGATAAGGCTTGTTTCTCAGTATACCAAATATATATTTTCGTTCTTTTTTGCACTTTTCTACTCGGCACTATCTCCCAAGTAAAAATTAACGGCCAAAGTAATTTTTGGAGACGCTTCGCAAACGCGATATTTCGACAGGTACGACCCTGTGGACTTTTTCACTTTTTGAGCGGTCAAATCACGACCGACGAAATTGAGTTGCATACACCTTAGGATTGCTCAGACTGAGCGTAGGTCAGTAGCAAAAATATTTTTTATTTCTAAGCACATTTGCACCTAGGGCAGGGCTTACAAGTTTGGCATATTTGACAATTGTGCAGTACATTAGCTAACGAAATGCGTATGCAAAGCCTAATCGACATTATACATCCTCAAATATATAGGTAGATGTCCTTCTCAAGCTGAAAAGGGTTGACCAGAGTATTCTAATGTTACAAGCTACACGAAAGCAGGCAGAAAACCGCAGCAGTAGCGATTCATTCATAATCCGATGGAGGCGCTGCTCAAAACTGACGTGTACGCTAACTCGGATAAGGCTTGTTTCTCAGTATACCAAATATATATTTTAGTTCTTGTTTGCACTTTTCTACTCGGCACTATCTCCCAAGTAAAAATTAACGGCCAAAGTAATTTTTGGAGACGCTTCGCAAACGCGATATTTCGAGAGGTACGACCCTGTGGACTTTTTCACTTTTTGAGCGGTCAAATCACGACCGACGAAATTGAGTTGCATACACCTTAGGATTGCTCAGACTGAGCGTAGGTCAGTAGCAAAAATATTTTTATTTCTAAGCACATTTGCACCTAGGGCAGGGCTTACAAGTTTGGCATATTTGACAATTGTACAGTACATCAGCTAACGAAATGCGTATGCAAAGCCTAATCGACATTATACATCCTCAAATATATAGGTAGATGTCCTTCTCAAGCTGAAAAGGGTTGACCAGAGTATTCTAATGTTACAAGCTACACGAAAGCAGGCAGAAAACCGCAGCAGTAGCGATTCATTCATACTCCGATGGAGGCGCTGCTCAAAACTGACATTTACGCTAACTCGGATAAGGCTTGTTTCTCAGTATACCAAATATATATTTTCGTTCTTTTTTGCACTTTTCTACTCGGCACTATCTCCCAAGTAAAAATTAACGGCCAAAGTAATTTTTGGAGACGCTTCGCAAACGCCATATTTCGACAGGTACGACCCTGTGGACTTTTTCAATTTTTGAGCTGTCAAATCACGACCGACGAAATTGAGTTGCATACACCCTAGGATTGCTCAGGCTGAGCGTAGGTGGGTAGCAAAAATATTTTTTAATTCTAAGCAAATTTGCACTTAGGACATGGCTTTCAACTTTGGCATTTTTGACAATTGTGCAGTACATTAGCTAACGAAATGCGCATGCGAGGCCTAATCGACATTATACATCCTCAAATATATAGGTAGATGTCCTTCTCAAGCTGAAAAGGGTTGACCAGAGTATTCTAATGTTACAAGCTACACGAAAGCAGGCAGAAAACCGCAGCAGTAGCGATTCATTCATAATCCGATGGAGGCGCTGCTCAAAATGACGTTTACGCTAACTCGGATAAGGCTTGTTTCTCAGTATACCAAATATATATTTTCGTTCTTTTTTGCACTTTTCTACTCGGCACTATCTCCCAAGTAAAAATTAACGGCCAAAGTAATTTTTGGAGACGCTTCGCAAACGCGATATTTCGAGAGGTACGACCCTGTGGACTTTTTCACTTTTTGAGCGGTCAAATCACGACCGACGAAATTGAGTTGCATACACCTTAGGATTGCTCAGACTGAGCGTAGGTCAGTAGCAAAAATATTTTTTATTTCTAAGCACATTTGCACCTAGGGCAGGGCTTACAAGTTTGGCATATTTGACAATTGTACATCAGCTAACGAAATGCGTATGCAAAGCCTAATCGACATTATACATCCTCAAATATATAGGTAGATGTCCTTCTCAAGCTGAAAAGGGTTGACCAGAGTATTCTAATGTTACAAGCTACACGAAAGCAGGCAGAAAACCGCAGCAGTACCGATTCATTCATAATCCGATGGAGGCGCTGCTCAAAATGACGTTTACGCTAACTCGGATAAGGCTTGTTTCTCAGTATACCAAATATATATTTTAGTTCTTGTTTGCACTTTTCTACTCGGCACTATCTCCCAAGTAAAAATTAACGGCCAAAGTAATTTTTGGAGACGCTTCGCAAACGCGATATTTCGAGAGGTACGACCCTGTGGACTTTTTCACTTTTTGAGCGGTCAAATCACGACCGACGAAATTGAGTTGCATACACCTTAGGATTGCTCAGACTGAGCGTAGGTCAGTAGCAAAAATATTTTTTATTTCTAAGCACATTTGCACCTAGGGCAGGGCTTACAAGTTTGGCATATTTGACAATTGTACAGTACATCAGCTAACGAAATGCGTATGCAAAGCCTAATCGACATTATACATCCTCAAATATATAGGTAGATGTCCTTCTCAAGCTGAAAAGGGTTGACCAGAGTATTCTAATGTTACAAGCTACACGAAAGCAGGCAGAAAACCGCAGCAGTAGCGATTCATTCATACTCCGATGGAGGCGCTGCTCAAAACTGACGTGTACGCTAACTCGGATAAGGCTTGTTTCTCAGTATACCAAATATATATTTTAGTTCTTGTTTGCACTTTTCTACTCGGCACTATCTCCCAAGTAAAAATTAACGGCCAAAGTAATTTTTGGAGACGCTTCGCAAACGCGATATTTCGAGAGGTACGACCCTGTGGACTTTTTCACTTTTTGAGCGGTCAAATCACGACCGACGAAATTGAGTTGCATACACCTTAGGATTGCTCAGACTGAGCGTAGGTCAGTAGCAAAAATATTTTTATTTCTAAGCACATTTGCACCTAGGGCAGGGCTTACAAGTTTGGCATATTTGACAATTGTACATCAGCTAACGAAATGCGTATGCAAAGCCTAATCGACATTATACATCCTCAAATATATAGGTAGATGTCCTTCTCAAGCTGAAAAGGGTTGACCAGAGTATTCTAATGTTACAAGCTACACGAAAGCAGGCAGAAAACCGCAGCAGTAGCGATTCATTCATAATCCGATGGAGGCGCTGCTCAAAACTGACGTTTACGCTAACTCGGATAAGGCTTGTTTCTCAGTATACCAAATATATATTTTAGTTCTTGTTTGCACTTTTCTACTCAGCACTATCTCCCAAGTAAAAATTAACGGCCAAAGTAATTTTTGGAGACGCTTCGCAAACGCGATAATTCGACAGGTACGACCCTGTGGACTTTTTCACTTTTTGAGCTGTCAAATCACGACCGACGAAATTCAATTGCATACATCCTAGGATTGCTCAGGTTGAGCATAGGTCAGTAGCAAAAATAGTTTTTTAATTCTAAGCATATTGGCACCTAGGGCAGGGCTTACAAGTTTGGCATATTTGACAATTGTACATCAGCTAACGAAATGCGTATGCAAAGCCTAATCGACATTATACATCCTCAAATATATAGGTAGATGTCCTTCTCAAGCTGAAAAGGGTTGACCAGAGTATTCTAATGTTACAAGCTACACGAAAGCAGGCAGAAAACCGCAGCAGTAGCGATTCATTCATACTCCGATGGAGGCGCTGCTCAAAACTGACATTTACGCTAACTCGGATAAGGCTTGTTTCTCAGTATACCAAATATATATTTTCGTTCTTTTTTCACTTTTCTACTCGGCACTATCTCCCAAGTAAAAATTAACGGCCAAAGTAATTTTTGGAGACGCTTCGCAAACGCGATATTTCGACAGGTACGACCCTGTGGACTTTTTCACTTTTTGAGCGGTCAAATCACGACCGACGAAATTGAGTTGCATACACCTTAGGATTGCTCAGACTGAGCGTAGGTCAGTAGCAAAATTTTTTTTTATTTCTAAGCACATTTGCACCTAGGGCAGGGCTTACAAGTTTGGCATATTTGACAATTGTACATCAGCTAACGAAATGCGTATGCAAAGCCTAATCGACATTATACATCCTCAAATATATAGGTAGATGTCCTTCTCAAGCTGAAAAGGGTTGACCAGAGTATTCTAATGTTACAAGCTACACGAAAGCAGGCAGAAAACCGCAGCAGTAGCGATTCATTCATACTCCGATGGAGGCGCTGCTCAAAACTGACGTTTACGCTAACTCGGATAAGGCTTGTTTCTCAGTATACCAAATATATATTTTCGTTCTTTTTAGCACTTTTCTACTCGGCACTATCTCCCAAGTAAAAATTAACGGCCAAAGTAATTTTTGGAGACGCTTCGCAAACGCGATATTTCGAGAGGTACGACCCTGTGGACTTTTTCACTTTTTGAGCGGTCAAATCACGACCGACGAAATTGAGTTGCATACACCTTAGGATTGCTCAGACTGAGCGTAGGTCAGTAGCAAAAATATTTTTTATTTCTAAGCACATTTGCACCTAGGGCAGGGCTTACAAGTTTGGCATATTTGACAATTGTACAGTACATCAGCTAACGAAATGCGTATGCAAAGCCTAATCGACATTATACATCCTCAAATATATAGGTAGATGTCCTTCTCAAGCTGAAAAGGGTTGACCAGAGTATTCTAATGTTACAAGCTACACGAAAGCAGGCAGAAAACCGCAGCAGTAGCGATTCATTCATACTCCGATGGAGGCGCTGCTCAAAACTGACGTTTACGCTAACTCGGATAAGGCTTGTTTCTCAGTATACCAAATATATATTTTAGTTCTTTTTTGCACTTTTCTACTCGGCACTATCTCCCAAGTAAAAATTAACGGCCAAAGTAATTTTTGGAGACGCTTCGCAAACGCGATATTTCGACAGGTACGACCCTGTGGACTTTTTCACTTTTTGAGCGGTCAAATCACGACCGACGAAATTGAGTTGCATACACCCTAGGATTGCTCAGACTGAGCGTAGGTCAGTAGCAAAAATATTTTTTAATTCTAAGCACATTTGCACCTAGGGCAGGGCTTACAAGTTTGGCATATTTGACAATTGTACATCAGCTAACGAAATGCGTATGCAAAGCCTAATCGACATTATACATCCTCAAATATATAGGTAGATGTCCTTCTCAAGCTGAAAAGGGTTGACCAGAGTATTCTAATGTTACAAGCTACACGAAAGCAGGCAGAAAACCGCAGCAGTAGCGATTCATTCATACTCCGATGGAGGCGCTGCTCAAAACTGACATTTACGCTAACTCGGATAAGGCTTGTTTCTCAGTATACCAAATATATATTTTCGTTCTTTTTTGCACTTTTCTACTCGGCACTATCTCCCAAGTAAAAATTAACGGCCAAAGTAATTTTTGGAGACGCTTCGCAAACGCGATATTTCGACAGGTACGACCCTGTGGACTTTTTCACTTTTTGAGCGGTCAAATCACGACCGACGAAATTGAGTTGCATACACCTTAGGATTGCTCAGACTGAGCGTAGGTCAGTAGCAAAAATATTTTTTAATTCTAAGCACATTTGCACCTAGGGCAGGGCTTACAAGTTTGGCATATTTGACAATTGTACAGTACATCAGCTAACGAAATGCGTATGCAAAGCCTAATCGACATTATACATCCTCAAATATATAGGTAGATGTCCTTCTCAAGCTGAAAAGGGTTGACCAGAGTATTCTAATGTTACAAGCTACACGAAAGCAGGCAGAAAACCGCAGCAGTAGCGATTCATTCATACTCCGATGGAGGCGCTGCTCAAAACTGACGTTTACGCTAACTCGGATAAGGCTTGTTTCTCAGTATACCAAATATATTTTCGTTCTTTTTTGCACTTTTCTACTCGGCACTATCTCCCAAGTAAAAATTAACGGCCAAAGTAATTTTTGGAGACGCTTCGCAAACGCGATATTTCGAGAGGTACGACCCTGTGGACTTTTTCACTTTTTGAGCGGTCAAATCACGACCGACGAAATTGAGTTGCATACACCTTAGGATTGCTCAGACTGAGCGTAGGTCAGTAGCAAAAATATTTTTTTATTTCTAAGCACATTTGCACCTAGGGCAGGGCTTACAAGTTTGGCATATTTGACAATTGTACATCAGCTAACGAAATGCGTATGCAAAGCCTAATCGACATTATACATCCTCAAATATATAGGTAGATGTCCTTCTCAAGCTGAAAAGGGTTGACCAGAGTATTCTAATGTTACAAGCTACACGAAAGCAGGCAGAAAACCGCAGCAGTAGCGATTCATTCATACTCCGATGGAGGCGCTGCTCAAAACTGACGTTTACGCTAACTCGGATAAGGCTTGTTTCTCAGTATACCAAATATATATTTTAGTTCTTTTCTACTCGGCACTATCTCCCAAGTAAAAATTAACGGCCAAAGTAATTTTTGGAGACGCTTCGCAAACGCGATATTTCGACAGGTACGACCCTGTGGACTTTTTCACTTTTTGAGCTGTCAAATCACGACCGACGAAATTGAGTTGCATACACCTTAGGATTGCTCTAGCTGAGCGTAGGTCAGTAGCAAAAATATTTTTTAATTCTAAGCACATTTGCACCTAGGGCAGGGCTTACAAGTTTGGCATATTTGACAATTGTACAGTACTAACAAAATGCGTATGCAAAGCCTAATCGACATTATACATCCTCAAATATATAGGTAGATGTCCTTCTCAAGCTGAAAAGGGTTGACCAGAGTATTCTAATGTTACAAGCTACACGAAAGCAGGCAGAAAACCGCAGCAGTAGCGATTCATTCATACTCCGATGGAGGCGCTGCTCAAAACTGACATTTACGCTAACTCGGATAAGGCTTGTTTCTCAGTATACCAAGTATATATTTTCGTTCTTTTTTGCACTTTTCTACTCGGCACTATCTCCCAAGTAAAAATTAACGGCCAAAGTAATTTTTGGAGACGCTTCGCAAACGCGATATTTCGACAGGTACGACCCTGTGGACTTTTTCACTTTTTGAGCGGTCAAATCACGACCGACGAAATTGAGTTGCATACACCTTAGGATTGCTCAGACTGAGCGTAGGTCAGTAGCAAAAATATTTTTTATTTCTAAGCACATTTGCACCTAGGGCAGGGCTTACAAGTTTGGCATATTTGACAATTGTACATCAGCTAACGAAATGCGTATGCAAAGCCTAATCGACATTATACATCCTCAAATATATAGGTAGATGTCCTTCTCAAGCTGAAAAGGGTTGACCAGAGTATTCTAATGTTACAAGCTACACGAAAGCAGGCAGAAAACCGCAGCAGTAGCGATTCATTCATACTCCGATGGAGGCACTGCTCAAAACTGACATTTACGCTAACTCGGATAAGACTTGTTTCTCAGTATACCAAATATATATATTCGTTCTTGTTTGCACTTTTCTACTCGGCACTATCTCCCAAGTAAAAATTAACGGCCAAAGTAATTTTTGGAGACGCTTCGCAAACGCGATATTTCGACAGGTACGACCCTGTGGACTTTTTCACTTTTTGAGCGGTCAAATCACGACCGACGAAATTGAGTTGCATACACCCTAGGATTGCTCAGGCTGAGCGTAGGTCAGTAGCAAAAATATTTTTTAATTCTAAGCATATTTGCACCTAGGGCAGGACTTAAAAGTTTGGCATATGTCACAATTGTACAGTACATTAGCTAACGAAATGCGTATGCAAAGCCTAATCGACATTATACATACTCAAATATATAGGTAGATGTCCTTCTCAAGCTGAAAAGGGTTGACCAGAGTATTCTAATGTTACAAGCTACACGAAAGCAGGCAGAAAACCGCAGCAGTAGCGATTCATTCACACTCCGATGGAGGCACTGCTCAAAACTGACGTTTACGCTAACTCGGATAAGGCTTGTTTCTCAGTATACCAAATATATATTTTCGTTCTTGTTTGCACTTTTCTACTCGGCACTATCTCCCAAGTAAAAATTAACGGCCAAAGTAATTTTTGGAGACGCTTCGCAAACGCCATATTTCGACAGGACTTTTTCACTTTTTGAGCCGTCAAATCACGACCGACGAAATTGAGTTGCATACACCCTAGGATTGCTCAGGCTGAGCGTAGGTGGGTAGCAAAATATTTTTTAATTCTAAGCAAATTTGCACTTAGGACATGGCTTTCAACTTTGGCATTTTTGACAATTGTGCAGTACATTAGCTAACGAAATGCGCATGCGAAGCCTAATCGACATTATACATCCTCAAATATATAGGTAGATGTCCTTCTCAAGCTGAAAAGGGTTGACCAGAGTATTCTAATGTTACAAGCTACACGAAAGCAGGAAGAAAACCTCAGCAGTAGCGATTCATTCATACTCCGATGGAGGCGCTGCTCAAAACTGACGTTTACGCCAACTCGGAGAAGGTTTGTTTCTCAGTATACCAAATATATATTTTCGTTCTTTTTTGCACTTTTCTACTCGGCACTATCTCCCAAGTAAAAATCAACGGCCAAAGTAATTTTTGGAGACGCTTCGCAAATGCGATATTTCGACAGGTACGACCCTGTGGACTTTTTCACTTTTTGAGCGGTCAAATCACAACCGACAAAATTGATTTGCATACACCTTAGGATTGCTCAGACTGAGCGTAGGTCAGTAGCAAAAATATTTTTGATTTCTAAGCACATTTGCACCTAGGGCAGGGCTTACAAGTTTGGCATATTTGACAATTGTACATCAGCTAACGAAATGCGTATGCAAAGCCTAATCGACATTATACATCCTCAAATATATAGGTAGATGTCCTTCTCAAGCTGAAAAGGGTTGACCAGAGTATTCTAATGTTACAAGCTACACGAAAGCAGCCAGAAAACCGCAGCAGTAGCGATTCATTCATACTCCGATGGAGGCGCTGCTCAAAACTGAAATTTACGCTAACTCGGATAAGGCTTGTTTCTCAGTATACCAAATATATATTTTCGTTCTTTTTTGCACTTTTCTACTCGGCACTATCTCCCAAGTAAAAATTAACGGCCAAAGTAATTTTTGGAGACGCTTCGCAAACGCGATATTTGACCCTGTGGACTTTTTCACTTTTTGAGCTGTCAAATCACGACCGACGAAATTGAATTGCATACACCCTAGGATTGCTCAGGCTGAGCGTAAGTCGGTAGCAAAAATATTTTTTAATTCTAAGCACATTTGCACCTAGGGCAAGGCTTACAAGTTTGGCATATTTGACAATTGTACAGTACATAAGCTAACGAAATGCACATGCGAAGTCTAATCGACATTATACATCCTCAAATATATAGGTAGATGTCCTTCTCAAGCTGAAAAGGGTTGACCAGAGTATTCTAATGTTACAAGCTACACGAAAGCAGGCAGAAAACCGCAGCAGTAGCGATTCATTCATACTCCGATGGAGGCGCTGCTCAAAACTGACGTTTACGCTAACTCGGATAAGGCTTGTTTCTCAGTATACCAAATATATATTTTCGTTCTTTTTTGCACTTTTCTACTCGGCACTATCTCCCAAGTAAAAATTAACGGCCAAAGTAATTTTTGGAGACGCTTCGCAAACGCCATATTTCGACAGGACTTTTTCACTTTTTGAGCCGTCAAATCACGACCGACGAAATTGAGTTGCATACACCCTAGGATTGCTCAGACTGAGTGTATTTTTGACAGTCCCTGTGGACTTTTTCACTTTTTGAGCTGTCAAATCACGACCGACGAAATTCAATTGCATACACCCTAGGATTGCTCAAGCGTAAGTCGGTAGCAAAAATATTTTTTAATTCTAAACACATTTGCACCTAGGGCAAGGCTTACAAGTTTGGCATATTTGACAATTGTACAGTACATAAGCTAACGAAATGCGCATGCGAAGCCTAATCGACATTATACATCCTCAAATATATAGGTAGATGTCCTTCTCAAGCTGAAAAGGGTTGACCAGAGTATTCTAATGTTACAAGCTACACGAAAGCAGGCAGAAAACCGCAGCAGTAGCGATTCATTCATACTCCGATGGAGGCGCTGCTCAAAACTGACGTTTACGCTAACTCGGATAAGGCTTGTTTCTCAGTATACCAAATATATATTTTCGTTCTTTTTTGCACTTTTCTACTCGGCACTATCTCCCAAGTAAAAATTAACGGCCAAAGTAATTTTTGGAGACGCTTCGCAAACGCCATATTTCGACAGGTACGACCCTGTGGACTTTTTCACTTTTTGAGCCGTCAAATCACGACCGACGAAATTGAGTTGCATACACCCTAGGATTGCTCAGGCTGAGCGTAGGTGGGTAGCAAAAATATTTTTTAATTCTAAGCAAATTTGCACTTAGGACATGGCTTTCAACTTTGGCATTTTTGACAATTGTGCAGTACATTAGCTAACGAAATGCGCATGCGAAGCCTAATCGACATTATACATCCTCAAATATATAGGTAGATGTCCTTCTCAAGCTGAAAAGGGTTGACCAGAGTATTCTAATGTTACAAGCTACACGAAAGCAGGCAGAAAACCTCAGCAGTAGCGATTCATTCATACTCCGATGGAGGCGCTGCTCAAAACTGACGTTTACGCCAACTCGGAGAAGGTTTGTTTCTCAGTATACCAAATATATATTTTCGTTCTTTTTTGCACTTTTCTACTCGGCACTATCTCCCAAGTAAAAATCAACGGCCAAAGTAATTTTTGGAGACGCTTCGCAAATGCGATATTTCGACAGGTACGACCCTGTGGACTTTTTCACTTTTTGAGCGGTCAAATCACGACCGACGAAATTGAGTTGCATACACCTTAGGATTGCTCAGACTGAGCGTAGGTCAGTAGCAAAAATATTTTTTATTTCTAAGCACATTTGCACCTAGGGCAGGGCTTACAAGTTTGGCATATTTGACAATTGTACATCAGCTAACGAAATGCGTATGCAAAGCCTAATCGACATTATACATCCTCAAATATATAGGTAGATGTCCTTCTCAAGCTGAAAAGGGTTGACCAGAGTATTCTAATGTTACAAGCTACACGAAAGCAGGCAGAAAACCGCAGCAGTAGCGATTCATTCATAATCCGATGGAGGCGCTGCTCAAAACTGACGTTTACGCTAACTCGGATAAGGCTTGTTTCTCAGTATACCAAATATATATATTCGTTCTTGTTTGCACTTTTCTACTCGGCACTATCTCCCAAGTAAAAATTAACGGCCAAAGTAATTTTTGGAGACGCTTCGCAAACGCGATATTTCGACAGGTACGACCCTGTGGACTTTTTCACTTTTTGAGCTGTCAAATCACCACCGACGAAATTCAATTGCATACACCCTAGGATTGCTCAGGCTGAGCGTAGGTCAGTAGCAAAAATATTTTTTAATTCTAAGCATATTTGCACCTAGGGCAGGACTTACAAGTTTGGCATATTTGACAATTGTACAGTACATTAGCTAACGAAATGCGTATGCAAAGCCTAATCGACATTATACATCCTCAAATATATAGGTAGATGTCCTTCTCAAGCTGAAAAGGGTTGACCAGAGTATTCTAATGTTAGAAGCTACACGAAAGCAGGCAGAAAACCGCAGCAGTAGCGATTCATTCATACTCCGATGGAGGCGGTGCTCAAAACTGACGTTTACGCTAACTCGGATAAGGCTTGTTTCTCAGTATACCAAATATATATCTTCGTTCTTTTTTGCACTTTTCTACTCGGCACTATCTCCCAAGTAAAAATTAACAGCCAAAGTAATTTTTGGAGACGCTTCGTAAACGCGATATTTCGACAGGTACGACCCTGTGGACTTTTTCACTTTTTAAGCGGTCAAATCACGACCGACGAAATTGAGTTGCATACACCTTAGGATTGCTCAGGCTGAGCGTAGGTCAGTAGCAAAAATATTTTTATTTCTAAGCACATTTGCACCTAGGGCAGGGCTTACAAGTTTGGCATATTTGACAATTGTACATCAGCTAACGAAATGCGTATGCAAAGCCTAATCGACATTATACATCCTCAAATATATAGGTAGATGTCCTTCTCAAGCTGAAAAGGGTTGACCAGAGTATTCTAATGTTACAAGCTACACGAAAGCAGGCAAAAAACCGCAGCAGTAGCGATTCATTCATACTCCGATGGAGGCGCTGCTCAAAACTGACATTTACGCTAACTCGGATAAGGCTTGTTTCTCAGTATACCAAATATATATTTTAGTTCTTGTTTGCAGTTTTCTACTCGGCACTATCTCCCAAGTAAAAATTAACGGCCAAAGTAATTTTTGGAGACGCTTCGCAAACGCGATATTTCGAGAGGTACGACCCTGTGGACTTTTTCACTTTTTCAGCTGTCAAATCACGACCGACGAAATTGAATTGCATACACCCTAGGATTGCTCAGGCTGAGCGTAAGTCGGTAGCAAAAAATATTGTTTAATTCTAAGCACATTTGCACCTAGGGCAAGGCTTACAAGTTTGGCATATTTGACAATTGTACAGTACATAAGCTAACGAAATGCGCATGCGAAGCCTAATTGACATTATACATCCTCAAATATATAGGTAGATGTCCTTCTCAAGCTGAAAAGGGTTGACCAGAGTATTCTAATGTTACAAGCTACACGAAAGCAGGCAGAAAACCGCAGCAGTACCGATTCATTCATAATCCGATGGAGGCGCTGCTCAAAACTGACGTGTACGCTAACTCGGATAAGGCTTGTTTCTCAGTATACCAAATATATATTTTCGTTCTTTTTTGCACTTTTCTACTCGGCACTATCTCCCAAGTAAAAATTAACGGCCAAAGTAATTTTTGGAGACGCTTCGCAAACGCGATATTTCGAGAGGTACGACCCTGTGGACTTTTTCACTTTTTGAGCTGTCAAATCACGACCGACGAAATTGAGTTGCATACACCCTAGGATTGCTCAGGCTGAGCGTAGGTCAGTAGCAAAAATATTTTTTATTTCTAAGCACATTTGCACCTAGGGCAGGGCTTACAAGTTTGGCATTTTTGACAATTGTGCAGTACATTAGCTAACGAAATGCGCATGCGAAGCCTAATCGACATTATACATCCTCAAATATATAGGTAGATGTCCTTCTCAAGCTGAAAAGGGTTGACCAGAGTATTCTAATGTTACAAGCTACACGAAAGCAGACAGAAAACCGCAGCAGTAGCGATTCATTCATACTCCGATGGAGGCGCTGCTCAAAACTGACATTTACGCTAACTCGGATAAGGCTTGTTTCTCAGTATACCAAATATATATTTTCGTTCTTTTTTGCACTTTTCTACTCGGCACTATCTCCCAAGTAAAAATTAACGGCCAAAGTAATTTTTGGAGACGCTTCGCAACCGCGATATTTCGACAGGTACGACCCTGTGGACTTTTTCACTTTTTGAGCGGTCAAATCACGACCGACGAAATTGAGTTGCATACACCTTAGGATTGCTCAGGCTGAGCGTAGGTCAGTAGCAAAAATATTTTTTAATTCTAAGCACATTTGCACCTAGGGCAGGGCTTACAAGTTTGGCATATTTGACAATTGTACATCAGCTAACGAAATGCGTATGCAAAGCCTAATCGACATTATACATCCTCAAATATATAGGTAGATGTCCTTCTCAAGCTGAAAAGGGTTGACCAGAGTATTCTAATGTTACAAGCTACACGAAAGCAGGCAGAAAACCGCAGCAGTAGCGATTCATTCATAATCCGATGGAGGCGCTGCTCAAAATGACGTTTACGCTAACTCGGATAAGGCTTGTTTCTCAGTATACCAAATATATATTTTCGTTCTTTTTTGCACTTTTCTACTCGGCACTATCTCCCAAGTAAAAATTAACGGCCAAAGTAATTTTGGAGACGCTTCGCAAACGCGATATTTCGAGAGGTACGACCCTGTGGACTTTTTCACTTTTTCAGCTGTCAAATCACGACCGACGAAATTGAATTGCATACACCCTAGGATTGCTCAGGCTGAGCGTAAGTCGGTAGCAAAAAATATTGTTTAATTCTAAGCACATTTGCACCTAGGGCAAGGCTTACAAGTTTGGCATATTTGACAATTGTACAGTACATAAGCTAACGAAATGCGCATGCGAAGCCTAATTGACATTATACATCCTCAAATATATAGGTAGATGTCCTTCTCAAGCTGAAAAGGGTTGACCAGAGTATTCTAATGTTACATGCTACACAAAAGCAGACAGAAAACCGCAGCAGTAGCGATTCATTCATACTCCGATGGAGGCGCTTCTCAAAACTGACGTTTACGCTAACTCGGATAAGGCTTGTTTCTCAGTATACCAAATATATATTTTCGTTCTTTTTTGCACTTTTCTACTCGGCACTTTCTCCCAAGTAAAAATTAACAGCCAAAGTAATTTTTGGAGACGCTTCGCAAACGCGATATTTTGACAGGTACGACCCTGTGGACTTTTTCACTTTTTGAGCGGTCAAATCACGACCGACGAAATTGAGTTGCATACACCTTAGGATTGCTCAGGCTGAGCGTAGGTCAGTAGCAAAAATATTTTTTATTTCTAAGCACATTTGCACCTAGGGCAGGGCTTACAAGTTTGGCATATTTGACAATTGTACAGTACATCAGCTAACGAAATGCGTATGCAAAGCCTAATCGACATTATACATCCTCAAATATATAGGTAGATGTCCTTCTCAAGCTGAAAAGGGTTGACCAGAGTATTCTAATGTTACAAGCTACACGAAAGCAGGCAAAAAACCGCAGCAGTAGCGATTCATTCATACTCCGATGGAGGCGCTGCTCAAAACTGACATTTACGCTAACTCGGATAAGGCTTGTTTCTCAGTATACCAAATATATATTTTCGTTCTTGTTTGCACTTTTCTACTCGGCACTATCTCCCAAGTAAAAATTAACGGCCAAAGTAATTTTTGGAGACGCTTCGCAAACGCGATATTTCGAGAGGTACGACCCTGTGGACTTTTTCACTTTTTGAGCTGTCAAATCACGACCGACGAAATTGAATTGCATACACCCTAGGATTGCTCAGGCTGAGCGTAAGTCGGTAGCAAAAAATATTGTTTAATTCTAAGCACATTTGCACCTAGGGCAAGGCTTACAAGTTTGGCATATTTGACATTTGTACATCAGCTAACGAAATGCGTATGCAAAGCCTAATCGACATTATACATCCTCAAATATATAGGTAGATGTCCTTCTCAAGCTGAAAAGGGTTGACCAGAGTATTCTAATGTTACAAGCTACACGAAAGCAGGCAGAAAACCGCAGCAGTAGCGATTCATTCATACTCCGATGGAGGCGCTGCTCAAAACTGACATTTACGCTAACTCGGATAAGGCTTGTTTCTCAGTATACCAAATATATATATTCGTTCTTGTTTGCACTTTTCTACTCGGCACTATCTCCCAAGTAAAAATTAACGGCCAAAGTAATTTTTGGAGACGCTTCGCAAACGCGATATTTCGAGAGGTACGACCCTGTGGACTTTTTCACTTTTTGAGCTGTCAAATCACGACCGACGAAATTGAATTGCATACACCCTAGGATTGCTCAGTCCCTGTGGACTTTTTCACTTTTTGAGCTGTCAAATCACGACCGACGAAATTCAATTGCATACACCCTAGGATTGCTCAAGCGTAAGTCGGTAGCAAAAATATTTTTTAATTCTAAACACATTTGCACCTAGGGCAAGGCTTACAAGTTTGGCATATTTGACAATTGTACAGTACATAAGCTAACGAAATGCGCATGCGAAGCCTAATCGACATTATACATCCTCAAATATATAGGTGGATGTCCTTCTCAAGCTGAAAAGGGTTGACCAGAGTATTCTAATGTTAGAAGCTACACAAAAGCAGGCAGAAAACCGCAGCAGTAGCGATTCATTCATACTCCGATGGAGGCGCTTCTCAAAACTGACGTTTACGCTAACTCGGATAAGGCTTGTTTCTCAGTATACCAAATATATATTTTCGTTCTTTTTTGCACTTTTCTACTCGGCACTATCTCCCAAGTAAAAATTAACAGCCAAAGTAATTTTTGGAGACGCTTCGTAAACGCGATATTTCGACAGGTACGACCCTGTGGACTTTTTCACTTTTTGAGTGGTCAAATCACGACCGACGAAATTGAGTTGCATACACCTTAGGATTGCTCAAACTGAGTGTAGGTCAGTAGTAAAAATATTTTTTATTTCTAAACACATTTGCACCTAGGGCAAGGCTTTTACAAGTTTAGCATATTTGACAATTGTACAGTACATAAGGTAACGAAATGCGCATGCGAAGCCTAATCGACATTATACATCCTCAAATATATAGGTAGATGTCCTTCTCAAGCTGAAAAGGGTTGACCAGAGTATTCTAATGTTACAAGCTACACGAAAGCAGGCAGAAAACCGCAGCAGTAGCGATTCATTCATACTCCGATGGAGGCGCTTCTCAAAACTGACGTTTACGCTAACTCGGATAAGGCTTGTTTCTCAGTATACCAAATATATATTTTCGTTCTTGTTTGCACTTTTCTACTCGGCACTATCTCCCAAGTAAAAATTAACGGCCAAAATAATTTTTGGAGACGCTTCGCAAACGCGATATATCGACAGGTGGACTTTTTCCTGTGGACTTTTTCACTTTTTGAGCGGTCAAATCACGACCGACGAAATTGAGTTGCATACACCCTAGGATTGCTCAGGCTGAGCGTAGGTCAGTAGCAAAAATATTTTTTAATTCTAAGCATATTTGCACCTAGGGCAAGGCTTTTACAAGTTTAGCATATTTGACAATTGTACAGTACATAAGCTAACGAAATGCGCATGCGAAGCCTAATCGACATTATACATCCTAAAATATATAGGTAGATGTCCTTCTCAAGCTGAAAAGGGTTGACCAGAGTATTCTAATGTTACAAGCTACACGAAAGCAGGCAGAAAACCGCAGCAATAGCGATTCATTCATACTCCGATGGAGGCGCTTCTCAAAACTGACATTTACGCTAACTCGGATAAGGCTTGTTTCTCAGTATACCAAATATATATTTTCGTTCTTTTTTGCACTTTTCTACTCGGCACTATCTCCCAAGTAAAAATTAACAGCCAAAGTAATTTTTGGAGACGCTTCGTAAACGCGATATTTCGACCCTGTAGACTTTTTCACTTTTTGAGCGGTCAAATCACGACCGACGAAATTGAGTTGCATACACCTTAGGATTGCTCAGGATGAGCGTAGGTCAGTAGCACAAATTTGTTTTTATTTCTAAACACATTTGCACCTATGGCAGGGCTTACAAGTTTGGCATATTTGACAATTGTACAGTACATTAGCTAACGAAATGCGTATGCAAAGCCTAATCGACATTATAGGCTACATCCTCAAATATATAGGTAGATGTCCTTCTCAAGCTGAAAAGGGTTGACCAGAGTATTCTAATGTTACAAGCTACATGAAAGCAGGCAAAAAACCGCAGCAGTAGCGATTCATTCATACTCCGATGGAGGCGTTTCTCAAAACTGACGTTTACGCTAACTCGGATAAGGCTTGTTTCTCAGTATACCAAATATACAGTATATTTTCGTTCTTTTTTGCACTTTTCTACTCGGCACTATCTCCCAAGTAAAAATTAACGGCCAAAGTAATTTTTGGAGACGCTTCGCAAACGCGATATTTCGACAGGTACGACCCTGTGGACTTTTTCACTTTTTGAGCTGTCAGTTCACGACTGACAAAATTGAGTTGCATACACCCTAGGATTGCTTAGGCTGAGCGTAGGTCAGTAGCAAAAACATTTTTTAATTCTAAGCACATTTGCACTTAGGGCATGGCTTTCATGCTCCGCATGATTCTCCCCCTGCCCCTTCTCAGGCTGCCGTGGAATCTCTTGTCGTGCTGCCTGGGAGCGGGCTGGGGTTGTTTGGTCAGCCCGTCAGCGTTCCTTCTTTAGGGCGCTATAAGATCCCTAAACGAAGGTTTCCTGCCCTTTATGGGTAACCGTCGGCATGGAGGAACGTGACGGCCTCACATCCGGAGCATGCGGTCCTGCACCCACAGGTGGAGCATCCTGTGGCTTCAAATTGGACAATACAGGTCAATGCCAAAGGCCAATTCAGGGCATTGACTTCGGATGGACTCGTGCCAGAGGTGGACATCCGGGCTCACCCGGGACGGTCCGATTTGCAGTTCTTCACGTACCGTCCTAAGGTGTCCCCCTCTGGTTCGACCAAACTATGGTCGGACTACTCCCGACAGGACATCCATGTCGATGCCCCCGCTCTGTCGGCCATTTCGGGGATCCCTCTGCTCAAGTGTGTCCGGGACCAAGAGGGAGCCCTGGGTCTGGAACTCCCACTTCTTGAGGAGGGACCTTGGGAGTCGTGGCTAGCAGAGGGGGTAGAATTCGGTGTGCGGTCTGCGGAAGGTTCTTCTCCGATTCCACCTATGGAACCCACCTTCATGTCGAAATTAGTCCTATCATCGTCGGGGATCCCTGCCAAGTATTGGTCTTGGCTGAATGCCCCTTGGGTTTCTTTTGACAGGATGTCTGATCCCTTCTTCACGCCCCCTGATAAGAATGCCCTCGAGCGAGATCACTGGCTTCGACAGCGCGCTGCTCGCTTGCTCTCTACCCTCTTGGTGCAGTTTCAGCTGGCTCGGCTTCATCTCCGACTTAATGAAGCCCAGCCTGCTGGTGATCTGCGGCAGGGTGGGAGCACTTGTTGCGCACCCACCTGCAGATGACTCTGAACTCTGTGAGGGACCTTCGCCATGCCATCCATTAGGCTGCTCGCTTTCGTCAGTCTCTTAGGGTGGCATTCTGCAAGAAGGCCCCCTCCGAAGTTCGGACGAAGGTCTTGTGCTCTGAGCTCGCGACGGAGGGTCTTTTTTCGGATGGGGCGTGGCAGGAGGCCTAACTCAATGCGGCTGCGGAGCACTTTGCGCCCCTGCGGAAAGGGGCGTCGAAGCCCTCAGCAGCTACTTCCTCCTTCAGTCGGGGGGGAAGGCCGGACCGTCGCGGGGACGCCTGTCTTGGGGTTCTTAGAAACCCAAGATGATTGGTGGCCGATCGCAGCGACCCTACGATCGTCGCTCACCGCCTCGTCCTTCCCGGCAACTAAGCATTGAGGCTTCCTCTCGGCGGTTCGACCAGAGGCAGGGACAAACTCGGCCGGCGCAGGATGCTCGTCGCCCGTTTCGGAGAGGTGGCGGGAACCGGGAGGGAGGTAGTTGTGGGGGCCAGTCCCGCCGCAACAGGTCTGGGGAGCACTCTGTGTCAAAAAACACGTAGTGCCTCCTGGACTGTCCCCTCTTCCCTCTCCCGACCGTCTCGCCGAATTGGTTGATGAGCTTAACACAAGGCACTCATACCGGGTTCTTTCGTCCCCACTATCGGCAATGGCCCAGCCGATCGTGGGCACGTCAGGTAGTGAAGCGGGGTTTGTCCTGTAGGTGGCGGTCAAGACCTTCCCTCAGGCGGCCTCCCCGACATCGACCAGTGTCTCAAGACGTTGCCAAAGTGATTCAGTCCATGCACAAGGGTGGGATAATTCGGGAGGTCACGTCTCAGCAACGTGTCTTCCTATCACATGTATTTCTGGTCCCCAAGAAGGACTGCGATGCGATGAGACCGGTGGTAGATCTGTCCTGCTTAAACCAACATATCGTGAACACCCGATTTCGGATGCTCACCATCAGTCAAGTGCGGCTGGCGCTCTGGCCCGGTTCTTGGGTGGTGACCCTGGATCTCAAGGACGCTTACTGGCATGTGCCTATAGCCCCTCGGTTTCAGGGTTATCTGGCGCTCCAGTCGCACGAGCGGGTGTTCACGTTCGACAGATTGCCGTTCGGCCTCAATATCGCACTGCGGGTCTTTACGAAACTCGTAAAACAGGCTTTGACTCTCCTGCTCCGTCGAGGGATTCAGATCCTGTTTTACTTGGACGATTGGCTCATCTCCGCAGACTCTCCAACACACTGTGTAAGGGACACATTACAAGTAATACAACATATCACTCATTTGGGATTCAAAGTCAACGTACCCAAGTCGTGCCTGACTCCGTCGCAAGAAGTGACGTGGGTAGGCCTAGACTGGGATATGACGAGCGCGACAGTCAGACAGAGTAGGGTGAATGCGGCGAAACTTCGAAGGAAGCTTTTTGCCACGTTGCACTCGGTTTCCATTACCAGAAAACTGTGGGACTCGCTCGTCGGGTCCCTCAATTGGGCGTCACTGACCATTCCCTTAGGGCGGCTCAGGCTAAAGCGCCTCATACTGCTGGGCAACAGAGCTTTTCCGCTACTGCCTCCCTATTGGCTTTGGCCGATTCCGTGCTCGATTCATATGAGATTAACACACTGGGTCGCTCAGGGCACGCTCACAAATGTCGTGCCCTGGACCGCTCCGCCGCCGACTATCTGGGTAGATACCGATGCGTCGAGCGAAGTGGGGTGGGGCTACCAATCCATCATAGGTCATCAGAATCAGGGCAGGTGGACAGGTCTCACACATTTACACATCAATGTCTTGGAACTGTTAGTCCCGTTGTTCTTCCTGGAGGATCATGGACGGGCCCTCACCGGCAAGTCAATAGCCTTCAGGATGGACAATATGACGGCGGTTCATTGCATTCAGAAGCAGGGCTCTTCCAGGTCCGCAGTTCTATAGGACCTGGCGGAGAAATTGTTTTATCGGGCCGACAATTACAGCATCACCCTGCATGCGACTTACCTGCCTGGGACTGCCAATCTTTGGGCGGATGCTCTGTCAAGGGGCAGAGCACCCAGGTAGAATGGTCTTTCAAACAGAACGTATTCGACGACCTGGCCGCCTCCTGGGGTGTTCCGCAGGTAGACTTGTTCGCCTCCCACGAGACGAACAAGTTGCCTGTGTTCCTGACCCACTGGACTCGCACTTCAGGGGGGGGGGGGGGGGGGGGGGGCGGACGGGGGCCGGACGCCTTCAGTGAGGACTGGAATAGGTGGCAGTCAATATACGTGTTTCCACCACCAGACGCACTTTTAATATGCAAAGTCCTCCACAGGCTGAGAGAGTACCGAGGCAGGGTTTGGTTGGTCGCGCCCCTCTGGCCGGCGCAAGCCTGGTACGCTCAGCTGAAGCGATGGTGCCCGAGTCCCGTTCCCCTGTCGGTCTCAGACTTCCACTTGGGGTTGATTGGAGACCTAACGACCTCGTTGGCATTCGCATCGTGGATGTTTGTGAGGCAGGGTGGCTCCCAGAGTTTGGAAGCATCTTGACAGACAAGTTTAATCTGCATTGGACAAAGGCTACATGGAAGACTTACGAGTCTCACTGAAAAAAATTTACTAAATGGATTAATGAGACTGACCAAACAGTTCCATCCGTTGCATTAGTGTTTCACTACCTTAACTTTTTGTTTGAATCCCGTCACAACATGTACAACACCCTTAGGAACCACCTGTCTGCCATACGGGAGCCTTTTGAGCGCTTAACGGGGTTGGCCGTACCTCAGCGAGAGCTGGATTTTTTCATGAAAGCCTGCTTTAGGCTTAGACCACCCCCGCATCAGATTCCCCCTCAGTGGTCTCTGGCGGAAGCTCTTAAACTCCTATCTACACCAACTTACACTACCAACCCAACACCTGAGCACTTACTTGAAAAGACATTGTTTCTTCTTGCGTTAGCTACGGGAGAGAGAGTCTCGGAGTTGGCTGCCATGTCTAGGGACCAGAATTGCTTGTGATTTTCTCCTATCCTCGGGGTGGTCACTTTGGCTCCGTCTGTTCATTTTGTGGCTAAGAATGAACGTGAGGCACACGTTTTTCAGCCATTCATTGTGCCGGCTTTAAAACGACGACGTGTTCATCATACGCTATGCCCGGTGAAAGCTTTGCATACGTATGCACACTCCGCCAGGCCGGTGTTGGGGGGTGGCGCTGTGGGTGGCACCAGAGACTGGTAGGAGACTCGACAAACGTGCTGTGGGACTTGCCTGTGTCGGGTTATTCGTGCCAGCAATCCTAATATTCAAGGGTCGGCTCACGACATACGATCGTACGATTCGTTTTCTGAATAATCATTCACTAGCTGACATTTCCGACACAGGGCTGTGGTCTTCCCACAACACGTTTGTCTTCTCCTATCTGTCCATGTCCACGGGCAGGCCGGGTCGTCCTTGTGTTGCGTTGGGCCAAAGGGTTCACTAGGGGTATTACCTGTACTGTTCCTTCAGTCTGTGTTTCTCCTATCCTTTCCTTTCCATTTTGCTTTTTTTTGGGGGGGCGGTATTATGAAGTACATGCACTTATTACCTAGGATTAAGGGGTTAATCTACTCTTAAGTTTACATTTTCTATGTTTTCTTACCTAGGTTAAGAAATTGCCTTATTCTACTATTAAGTCTCTTTCATTGTACTTCGGTATGTCTAAACCTCATACCTCATTGTTTCAGGAAATAATTAAGTGCTGGTCACTTATCATTATTGTGGATCACACTCTCCATGCTATACTAAATGTTCTCATGCATGTGTATGTCCTTACTCTTTCTGGAATTGGGTATTCATACTGTCTTTCAGAGGGGGGGGGGGGATCCTGTTGTTCATAATCATCTTTATGACATACATCATTCTTTGTCTTAGGCTAAGATCTCCATTGAACTTGACATGACTGTACTGACTTTCTTAATATGCACCTGTCAGTACACTCTTTTAAATATACTCTCTTGTTTATGTCTGTCTTTTCTTGGTCTTGATCTCTTCACTAATGGCTAAAGTTTTGGTTTGCAGCTTGGATGTCCACCTCCAATTTGGTACTCTAGCTCTACGTTGGAGATGTAGAGACTACTGCTAAATTGGGAGGTTTGACGCCTCCCAAATACCAAATAAGGAAAACCTTCTATTTGGTAGTAGCCTCATAGTATCCAACGTCATAGTATCCCTCCCTCGTGCCGTACCCCTGCCCATCCAATCTAATCTATTTCACTTGATACCTGGATAATCTAATAAACCCGGCCGGGTTACAAGGGAGACGCATGAAGACGTCGTAAGGAGCCTACAGTAGATGGCGATCGCGGATGGGCAAAATTCTTCAACTTTCTCTTCTCTTCTCACCCATATTTTCGTTTTTTCTTTAAACTAGTGGCCTCAAAGTGTGTACAACGTCCCTAGTAGAGAAAGTAGGTGCTACTCTAGATGTAATCGATTAATCGCGCAAAGTGGTTACGATAATACCCGCTCCCAGAGCGGAACGGAATTATACAATAGTTAACATCATTTAGCCTGTGGAATTATCTAAAGAAATATAGGTAAATCCACTTTCTTCGTTAACCCTCCTAGCCCGGGCTGCCTTTCTAAATGACGGAGCTCGTATCCGGGCGATCTGGCTAAAAAATAGACTTGTAAACAAAGGCCTATCTCCCTTAATATAAGAGGTACAATAATCAAACAAATAATAAAATGTTTGCCTTACCTTGTTGCGTAGACTGGCATTGAGTAGAGCTCTTTAACTCAACTGGTTCCGGAGTTATGGCGATGTTAGTGGAGGTAACTTTTTCCGCGTATTTACCTCGACGTGTCCGAACACTCAACTGTGGCCCCGGCTACGATGCCATGTTGCACTCGTCGCCCCACCCGCAATTATGCCAGGAAACGATTTTAGTTTTTATTGTTTATTATGCCATTTATTATAGTTATTATATTATTTTCACTCAATAAAATTATTTGGTAAGATTAGGAGTAGTGGGCGTACCACTACCGACATACAGCATAACTCATCTATAAAACATTAACCTAACCTAACCTAACCTAGTACTACATGAATACTAGGTTAGGTTAGGTTAGGTTGTTTGGTTAGGTTAATGTTTTATAGATGAGTTATGCTGTATGTTGGTAGTGGTATGCCCACTACTCCTAATCTTACCAGTTATTTTTATGAAGTTATTTGTGTCTCTGTCACTTATACTTAGTTTTATTGTTATTATTATAATAGTTACTGTATTATTATTTATACTGGACTATGGTAATTGATAGTGTCATTTTCACTTTTATGTATTGTTAGGTAAGCTAATAATATATATAGTGTCACTTTCACTTGTTCATATTGTTATGAAGGCACTTATTATTACTTATGTCTGTCTCTTTCACTTATACTTAATGTTATTATTATTATAGTGTCACTTTCACTGGACTAGGATAATTGATAGTGTCATTTTCACTTATTTATTGTTAGAGGTAAGCTATAATATATATTTTAGTGTCACTTTCACTTGTTCATATTGTTATGAAGGCACTTATTATTACTTATGTGTGTCTCTTTCACTTATACTTAGTTTTATTATTACTATTAGCCTATATTTTAGAGAGTCACTTTCACTGTCATTGTCACGGGCACTTCAATATTGCACTAGAGTGTGAAAGTCGTTGAAGCACCGTCCAGCGCACAGTGCCACTTCACACTCGAGGCATTCCCATGTGGTTTTGCTCGCTTTGTGGGGTCTGCGAGTTCTGTGGCTGCACACATGGCACCTCTTCTGACTTCTAACTTTACTACCGGGTACATTGAAAGGAAGGGGGTGGAGCTGGTGCTTCCTGAAGAAGTTGACACACCCCGTGCGGTCCAGCTGGCCTGGTCCTTGTAGTGGTCTCCCAGGTTCCGCATATTTAGCCAGGAGCTCCAGGAGCTCCAGTATCACCTGCTTGTGGAACTTCCGCAGGAACTTGTACTTCTTGGCTCCGGGAGTCCTCAGACGGTAGATGTTGTAGGCATTGAGGGCCGACATATCTACCGTATGCAGAATAAACTTCTTATACCACTTGCAAGATGTTCGCAGGCAGTCGACGAGGCGCATATTTAGGTTGTAGTCCAGGACAGCAGCTGGTTTCGGGATGGGGATTTTGGTTCTTCGGTCCACCTTCCCTGTGGCGACCATCTCGGCCTTGTGGCATGTGGTGAGGAGGTTGACCTTGCGCTGGTCATGCCAGTGGATGGAGAGGATGGGGCCACTCTTCTTGTGGAAGATGTCCGTCTTCTTCGTCTTTGTTGGGTAGGCTGGCATGCCCCTCCTCTTGGCCTTGACTGTGCCGACAGTTCCAGTCTTGCGGTCATGGAGGTACTTGGTTAGGATGGGCGACGTGTAGTAATTGTCGGTGTAGAGAATGTGGTTCTTATGGAAGTGTTTCTCCATCATTCTCTGCACGACAGCGGCGCCAAATCCAATGTCGGGGTCAGTCTCAATTTCCCCACCACTGCCGCTGTAGACCACAAAGTTCAGCACATATCCCGTCTTGCAGTCGCAGAGGACGAAGAGCTTGATGCCGAAGCGGTGTCTCTTGGACTGCCTGAAATGCAGCCTACCATGGAACAGGACCAGAGACTCATACAGGCAAATCTTCTGGAATGGAATCAGGTAGGTGGTAAACCAATGACGTATCATGTCATACAGCTTCCTGATCTTCCATAATGAATCAGGAAGGTGGACTGCCATGATTTGGTCAGGTGGAGATAGGAGAGGATGTCAAAGTACCTGTCCCTGGACATGTACAGTACTTGCCAGATGCTGGAGTCGTGATGAGGTCGGCAGTGATCCAATAGTCTGCCAGAGCGTGCTTCCTGATATGTGTCATCAGCATAGTCAGTGCCAAGAACACACAGTTCTGCCACAGTGACAGCTTTCCATGCCACCATCTTGGCACTGGTCTTCCTGCCAAGAAAGTTGGCACAGATCTCATGATGGTTGTTGGTCTCCTCGACGAGGTATTCCACGACTTCATTGTCATAGAAGCCACAGAAAAGTTCAGTGGGGGTAGCATTTGGGCCACAGGGATATGCTGGTGACACCCCGGAACCAATCTGCTGCTCGTCAAAGGCAGGACAATCTGGCTCAAAATCCGCCCCATCTGTCCACACAACCAAGTTGGATGAGCGCGCACGTGCAGCTGCAGCAGGCACACGCCCTGGCACACGCCCTTGCCCACGCGGACGCCCTGCACGCCCACGCCCACGCCCAGGGGCAGCGGCGGCGTCAGGCTGAGCCGCACGCCCACGACCTCGCCCTCGAACTCGTCGTGTCGGGACTTCCTCCTCTTCCACATCCTCTTCCTCCTCAGGCGATGTCAGGTCATCTGGGGCAATGTTGGGGTCGTCAGCATCTTCTTCAGAGGACATTTCAGGTGAAGAAGTAACCGGGCGGGAGGTTGAACAATGGGAGCCTCAGCTTCGGGAGTTGGGCTCCTTTTGCGGGAAGCCGAGAGCTTCTCCCCTGCAAATAATGCTCTACGATGCGGGGCCTAGGGTGGCACACTGTGGGAGGACAATGCCGCCCCACTAGTACCACTTGTAGAGGCCCTTTGAACATCGTGAGGGAGAGATGAAGCCGAGGGCTGTGGGTGACCCGCGCGGCGTCCCGGGTCAAGGCGTCGGGACAAAGGAATGCGGGTGGTTGCTAGACCAGGGTCGACGTCACTATCACTATCTTTGCCTTCCCTAGCTTTCTCTGCTGCCCTGCATGCTTTCTTGGCTGCACTTTTCACTAGAGATTGTTTGTAAAAGTATTTACCCACTTTCAAGGGCGTACGGGCAGGCAAAGGGGAAGGTCCCAGGCTAGGGCTAGGACTAGGCCTACGGTGACCACGCAGTGATGGCGACGGGGTAGGCCTAGGCTCTAGCACACTCGGAAGTTCGACTGCACCTTCCTGCAACACTTCCACATCAGGATCATCACTACTATCCCCTCCCTCAAACAAGTCAACATTGTCATCATCCCCAAACCCCACAAAATCATCGTCTTCACTTGCACTACTAATAAACTGTTCTTTATCAATCAAGCTTTCGCCACTGCTTTCTTCAATGGCAAAAAGTTCTCTCTCTATAGCACTATCACTCAACAATATCATCGCTTTCTTGCGTTGAGCCTTTTTCTTGCTTGCAACAGGCGTAGATGTAGCAAGCGGGGTAGCACTGGGGGTGCGCGGGAGGTTGCACAGAATCGGACGCGTCGGAATTCATGATTTCATTATAACTCGCCATGGCGTGCACGTAGGAACTGATAACGGTAGTAGTTGAGGCTTGGTGGCGCTGCGATCGTCCCTGCAAAGGAAATTTTCGCCGCGCGGATTTCAAAGCACGCTTTCAAGCATAGGGATTTTAAAAGGACACCCGGGCTCCGGCCCATCTGCCGCAGTGTCATTTTAAAATTACACCCGGGCCAGAAGGGTTAAGCAACGTTTCATGACCTTACACAATGCTCTGAAAAATGACTCTAAGCCTTTAGGCAAGGCTATATTTCAATTTTTGTTTAGCCTAAGCAGTTTAAAAAGAAATTTATGTAAAACCATAAAAATCCAAAAGAATCACACCTAAAGCTATTGGAAAACTCTTGATTAGATGCCAAAATCAGGGCAAAAAGCATAATTAACCATACCTACAATATGGAAAATATACTAGAGGAAATATATTAGAGTTCTTGCTTTGCCTGATGCCTCCACCCTCGAGAGTTGAGTGTTTGTCAATAACGAAGGTTCGCTAGCATTCGAATCAAGAATGTATAGAGCTATAAATATAAGCTGATTCTTTAGTGGATCTCTTATCTAGTAAATTACTAAGTATTAACAATATTTTATTATTTACAAATCAGCCAGATTAGAAATAATCCAGAATATCAATAATATTTATAACATTGAATATTGTATTAAATAAAGTACTGGTAACGAAAGAAAACCACCCCGGAAATAAGTACAATGGTAACTAAAATATTTACATGCTTAGGTAAGGGAAATCGTTGCCTAAAAAACTAAATATTAGTTCTAGCCTATTATATGTAGCCTACAGATGTATATGATATTAAAGACTGTTGTTTCTCATATTCTATTAATGATGAGTACAGTATATAGATATTTAGGCAAAATACTAGATAATATTAAATTTAATTTGTGCTGTAGTTAAATAAGAGGCTTACTTGAGGAATATTTGGCGCCCCCCTTTAAGTGTCGCCCAGGGCACGTGCCCTACCTGCCCCACCCTAGATACACCACTGGTCGCCGGTACAGAAGGGATTACATGCTTGGAAGAAATCTAAATGATAACTAATTGTAGAAAACTTGTAGTATAATGCTTAAGAGTAACACTTGGAATTAATGTTCTTATACATATTATATAAAGATGATAGTTAACACCAAACTATAAAAAGATATATTATCATCTATTCATCTTACACAAACCGTTACAATAGTGTCGCGGGAGAGATGATATATTGGACCTTCAAAGATTCACTATTTATGGATAAATTTTAAGGGGGTATGGGAGGATTTTGTTTGCCAATTTTTGTATTTATATATTATTTGTTTAGTTCCCTCGCTCGACATACGTATATCAAGCTTAAACAAAATTAAACCCTAGACCCTCCTTCGAGATAAATTTGTACATTTTTTCGGTAGCAAAATGTTGCGGCCAAAGGCCGATTCCTCCTAAATTTACAGGCTCGCTATCGCTCGTCAGGAAAAAATCGACACCTAAATGGCACGAAAGGTTCTAATATTGACAAAGGAATGGGATGAAAGGTCTTAAGATCGCCAAACTAAAGGGCCGAACGTCATAAAAGCTGAAAACTAATGGGGCTAAACATGAAGGGAGAGCTATATTATGCAGTCAAGATATTTTGGAGAGAGCTGAGTATTATATATAAATGGTTCTGGTAGCCCTCTGGTGGCCGTAGAGTTCTTCATGACGCTAAGAGAGGGATGACCAGGGCGAGAAGAACAACATTGAGGCCAGACACTACACAACAACCTGTGAGGGGAAACAAAACTACAGGTATACCCTCAACAACGACAATATTAATACTACTACTACTATTATTATTATTTTGTTGTTATTACAACTACTGCTACTTTTACAATTACAACAACAATAACTACTACTACTACCGGTATTACTACCGGTATTACTACTACTACTACTGCTACTACTACTAAAAATAAAAGATACCATTCCATTTCCTGTTCTTTACTAATCCATTAACATTTTACATTTATGTAAGAACGACCATGTAGTGGACCTCAGTAGTGAGTGGACGTCTGTCACCTGCTCTCTGACCTTTGGCTTGGCCCTTAGTGACCGCATACCTGCCACCCTAGAGGAAAGTTGTCTACCTGCTCTTGGCCTTAGTGACCTCAGTGAACATAGTGATCTTCCCCTAGTGTGGTGACCTGTGCAGTGTTTCAGTGCTCAAGCTAGACTTTGTTTATAGAAGAAGAAATGGCTGGTGTTGATGGGAATGCAACCTCCTCTTACATCCTCCAACCTAGAGGTTGGCAGATTGGGAGCCAAAGCGTCACATTTTTCCTTTGCCCCTCAACATTCCCTTCATAATTGCTGAGGGGCACAGGGCCTTGGGTGGGGCTTGGGTTTCCCGGGCATTTCCGCACCCTCCTCAGCTCCCTGCCTTGGAGTGGCTTCGGTCACCCGGGCTTTATTAGTGGTAAGCAGGGAGGGTTTTGTGGGGCCGCTCGTTTATGGCCTCAGCCTTGCTCAGGACCTTGGGGCTGTTCGGCCAGACAGCCTGGGGAACAACAACAACAACAACATCCTCCAGTTTTGTCTGTCCCTGCAGGAAAGACTGGAGTCTGTTCAAAGGGAGGGTCAAACCCTGAAAGACAAAAGCCATGTCCTGAAGATAGCCCTGGAGGAAAAAAAAGAGCTATATTAGTGCAGTTGGAGATGGTGGAGCTCCCTGGAAGATAGTGGCTACGAGTTGCACTAAGTGCAAGCTAAGACGACACACGCTGGAACTTAAAAACAAGTTCGATGCCTTGGCTGATGAGGGTGCTGGAGGAAGGGAGAATAGTGAAGAAAGGAGTGTTTCCCAAGGTGGGAAGAGCAGGAGGAAACAAGGTAAGTCTCCTCACAGAGGACTTACTGCGGCCAGCTCCCCCACCAGCACCCAAAGTGGCCTCTGCTACCACTACCACTGCTGCTGCTGCTACTGCTACTGCTACTGCCACAGGACCCGGACCTGCCTCTGCTGCCACTACATCTTCGACAAGGAAAGGTCTAATTCTATTGTTGGCGATTCCATGGTCAGACACCTACAGTAGGTAGGGCTACCTGTACCGATGTTAGCAAACTTGTTTGTCTGCCTGGCGCCGGGGTTGGGAGGGTTTTTGGAGAAAATAGATGACATCATGGAGAATAGTGGAGATATCCCCATTATCTGGCTCAGTACAGGGAGCAATGATGTTTGGAAAGGTAGGACTGAGGAGCTGCTCACTCAGTACTGGGAAGTGTTAGATAAGGTTAGGAAAAATGGAGGTATTCCTGTTGTACACAGCATCCTACCTAGAAGAGGGGTAAGAAAATAATAGTCTTCCAGAGCTATTGGTATCAATAGCCGTCTGGGGAAATATTGCAAAGAAAATGCAATACCATTCCTGGACAACTGGTCCCTTTTCTATGGTAAGGATAAGCTGTATGCTAAGGATGGGGTTCAACTTTCTCGTATAGGGGTGTCTAGTTTAGCTAGATCACTAGATAGGGTTGTTGCAGGGTTTTGTTAAAGAAACCAGTGAGTAAAATAGAAATAATCAGTCAAGATAGTGCGGATATAGTGATGTGTAATAGCGATAACACAACACATGTAACTGATAGTAAAGATGAGAATACTAATAGAGTAGATTTTCCGTCTAGATCTAGTAGTTCAACAGGAAATAATAAAGTTAGTTAAAAAAAAACAGAAAATTAGTTGTAAATAATAGTAATAGGTTGAGGGTATATAATACAAATTGTAGAAGTTTATGTAACAAAATGGATCAGCTTAGGGTAATTGTTAGCAAGGAAAATATAGACATTGTAGCGATTACAGAAACCTGAATAAATACTGAATAGACATCTATTAGCAGAATTTCATATGCCAGGATTCAATTGATTTAAGTACGACAGAACAGACAGAAGGGGAGGTGGAGTTGCAATTTATGTGAGGGATACTTTAAAATGTTGCCTTAGATCAGATATTAAAACAAATAGCGATAATGAAAGTGTGTGGGTAGAGATTAGCAGAGAAGGTGAGGCAATTATTTTGGGAACCATTTATAGGAATGCCTTTATCGAAATTTAGGCAAATTATTATGGGAAGAAATCAGTAAGGCATCTCATAATAATAATGTTTGCATTTTAGGCGACTTTGATCTTCCAGGTAGAAATAACTACTAAAAATAATAACTACTAAAATAACTAATAAATATACTACTAAAATAACTACTAAATAATTCCCACTAGAAATAACGAATCCGAAGATTTTCGTGAAGTAGTACTAGACAATTTTCTCTTTCAATTTGTAAATTCGCCAACTAGAGGATATAATATTCTGGACCTAGTTCTTAGCAACAAAGAAAATTGGATAAAAAATTTAGAGGTAGGCGACGAGTTGGGGACCATTGATCATAAATCAATATACAGTACTTCCCTATAGAATATAGTTATAAACCAAAGGAAAATAAGGTTCTTATCCCTTACTTTAGAAAGGCGAATTTTAGGGGATTAAAAAGGTCAATCAAAATTAAAGGTGAGGCAGGAAATTTAGTTCAGGTACGCCAATTAGTTCCAGCAGACCAGAGAGGTCAAGGCCAGGTAGGTCACACAGCTGAGATAGGTAGACAACCAACTTAAAATTTAAATAGTGTGTATAATTAGTTCATCTATGCCTTACAGAGCGAACAAGATAAATATATACAAAACATTTGATTTAGATCACATACAAACCAACCAAAATGGATGACAAATAAATTATTCGATCGTATACCGGTAGGTAGAAAGAGGTGTGTACAGAAAATTACAGAAAGGCTAAATCCACACAATAGGATACCACCATAACTTGTCGAGGCAGGTAAAAATGGAAATTAGGAAAGAAAAATGAAAAAAGTAACTACGAAATCAAGGTAGTAAATTAATCCAAAAACAACCCTAAAGCATTTTATCAATTGTATAAATCTAAGGTAAAGGATACAGTAGGGCCCCTTAAGAATGTGATAGGTGAGATTACAGATGATGAGTTAGAAATTTGCAATACTCTAAATATTCCTTTCCTTTCTGATTTTACAAACGAAAATTTAGATCAAGTTCCAGTAGTCAACCAAGTTTTTAAAGGTAGTATAGACGACATATTAAGCACAGTTCAGGTCACTAGTGACGAAGTAATTAAGGAAATAGATAGACTAAAACCTCAGAAATCTCTAGGTCCAGATGAAGTGTATGCTAGGGTATTAAAAGAAATCAAGAACGAATTAAGTTACCCATTAACTCACCTATTTAATAATTAACTAGATTTAGGCTTAGTTCCTGATTCATGGAAACATGCAAATATAATTCAAATATTTAAAAAAGTTGATAAGTCCACAGCATCAAATTACCATCCCATTAGTCTCACATCAATTATAGGGAAATTGCTAGAATCAATTATTGCCAGGAAAATTATAAATCACTTAGACATTTTCAAATTAATTAAACCCTCTCAACATGGATTCACTCCAGGACGATCCTGCCTAACAAATTTACTTTTTTTTTCTTTCTCCGAGGTATATGAAGCGGTACATAAAAAGTCATATGATATAGTTTACTTAGACTTCAGTAAGGCCTTTGATAGTTCACATGAAAGGCTGTTAAGGAAGATAGAAGGACATGGTATTGGGGGGATGCTACTCAAGTGGATTAGGTCATGGCTGATTGGTAGGAAGTAGAGAGTTAGTATCAATGGTGTAAAATCGGACTGGGGATTAGTTAAAAGTGGAGAGACACCCAAGGGTCGGTTTTGGTGCCGCTTCTGTTCATTACCTACATAAATGATCTTGACTCGGGCATAAAGAGTAGGATAAGTAAATTTGCTGATGATACAAAAATGGGTAGGATAATAGAGTCGGCTAGCGATAGGGAATGTCTTCAAAAGGATCTCGATCATTTGCACGAGTGGTCCATAAATTGGCAGATGAGTTTCAATGTAGACAAATGTAAGGTATTAAGGATTGGAAATCGTAATTTAGAGGCGAAATACAAACTAGACAATGTAGAATTGGGTAACTCAGTGTGAGAAGGATCTGGGGGTGCTCGTTAGTAATGATCTGACACCCAAAAAACAATGTATAAGTGTTAGGAACAGGGCAAATAGAGTTCTAGGATTCATATCTAGGAGTGTTAGCAACAGTACTGCTGAAGTTTTCTTAAAGCTATACTTAGCAATAGTAAGACCCCATTTAGACTATGCTGTCCAATGTTGGTGCCCTTATTACAGAATGGATATCGACCCTTTAGAGGCAGTCCAAAGAAGAATGACGAAAATTATACATAATATTAGAAACTTATGGTATGAGGAGAGGTTGAAAGCCTTAGGCTTTGCACTCACTAGAAACACAAAGATGTAGGAATGGATAACAGGTATAAATAAGGGTGATATAGATGAGGTATTAAAGCTAAAGAACGGCGACATAACCCGCTCAAATGGTTTCAAGTTAGATAAGTTTAGATTTAGGAAAGATATAGGAAAACACTGGCTTGGGAATAGAGTTGTTAACATGTGGAATGGACTGGCAGGACTGCCCAGAACAGTGATTAGCTCAGGAACAGTTGAGAGCTTTAAGCGTAAGTTGGATTCCCATATGGATGATATGGGCTGGGTGTGAATGGGAGCTGCCTCGTGTGGGCCGCATAGCCTTATGCAGTTTCCTGTGATCTTATGTTACTATGTTCTTAATACTTTCAATACTGCTACTAATATTGCTACTACTATTATGTTACTCCTGCTACTAGTATTACTACAACAACTACTACGCTACTACTTCAGTACAGCGGGAATGTATATTCATAATCAATATTTCACTGAAAACGTTTACTATAAGGTGTGTACAATCTAGAAGGGAGGAAATTTTGTATACACTTCCACAACATGAAACAAATACTACAATAGCCTAGTTTTGTCTAGCTGATGGTAAACTGCCATATCTTTATCTTAATCTTAAGTACTTGGGTATAACGAAAATTTTGAAGCGAAATATGTTAATAAATATGAAAACTTGCCAAAAAGATGATGCAGACATTATAGTTTCATATTTTGTCATTAACCCCTTCTGTACCAGCGACGGCAGGGAGCCGTCAGTAGATAAATTACTCCCCAGTCCCAGCGACGGCAGGGAGCCATCAGTAATGTACTTTCCTTGTTACTGCCAGTATCAGGCAGTGCCTGGTACCACGACCATTTGAGCACTGCTCTAGAGTTGGCAACACTTCTCAGTTTATATCCAACCCTCTGCAGGGTGGGAGAGCCAGTATTCCTCCATCTTTTTAGGTGGTAGGTTGTTCTATCTTGCCATTTTGGCCACATTGCTTGGGACTGGGGTGGGGGGGGCCTTTTATTACTGTACCCTATGGTACAGTAGGGGTTAAGTTTCGATAAATCAGCTGCTAAAGGATTCAATTTGTTATCAGCTGGAAATAAACTGGCTATAGTAATAGGCTGCTAGAAACACAAGGAAAAAGTGAATTCATACAAAAAAACAGTTTACACAACAGGATTAGTGACAAACTATTGATTATGACTGTACTGTCTGATTATATTATTATGAGAATGAGAGAGCGAAACAAGGTGCATGTTTGTGTGTAAGTAACAAGTGGAAGGAGCGTGTAAGGGACTATGGTTCTGTGGGTGTGCAAGGATTGTGTGGGTAAGAATGAAAATAGTAATACAAATGTGAGTGGTGGTGTGTGTGTATGCTCCGACAGAGGATAAGCCTGAAAGAGAAAAAGAGGTGTTCTGGGTGGATGTTGAGGCGTGCCTGGATAAGTTTGGTAAGAGCGGAAGAATATTTCTGATCGGGGATATGAATAGGAACGTGGGTGATAGTATTTAGTAAAGTAGATGGGAGGGTGGGGTATACCGTCAGAGGTAGATGGGAATGGCAGTGCACTTGTGGACTTATGTGTGGGGAGGCGGCTGTTGATAGCCAGCATCTTCTTCCGACACAGAATGATACACAGGTACACATGGAAAGTGGAGTGGAGGAGAAAGAGAGAGACAGTGGAACGAAAGGCACTGATTGATTATATATGTGTGGATGAACGAATGAAGAATTTTGTGCGAGATGCTAGGGTATATAGGGGTATTGGGGGGGGGTTTGTTTGACCTTTATGTAGTACTGTAGTAGCTAAAATTAGGAAACAGAAGAAGTGGGTGAAGAGAGCTAGAGTGAGGCGGGAAGGAGGTGGAGTGGTGAAGAGGGTGGAAAGGTTGTACCTGTTTTGCAGCTAGATTATTTCACACAATTACACCACATCGCAAAAAATTATCGAAGTTTTATATGCATGCATATGATATACATGGATGTAAATGCCATTTTCTAATTTTGTGGAGAAATTCTGTGATAATGCTCATATGTTATGTTGTAGGCCTATATTTTTTGTCTTGAGCCAAAGATCAGGGAAAAGTTCAAAAGAGCAGTAGAAAGACGACTAGGTAGGTTTGACTTGGAGGGCATGGAAGAGGTGAGCAAAGTGTTTATGGAAGTGATGTGTGCAGCATGTGAGGCAGTATGTGGACAGTGGAGTTAGGAGAAGGGGGAGGAGAGTGAAGGGTACAGAATGGTGGATTGAAGAGGTAAAACTAGCTGTTGAAGATAAGAAGAAAGCATATAGAGAGTGGTTGGGTAGTAGAGTGAATCAATATTTGGAGAGACAGAAAATAGAAAGGTACATGGAGAAAAAGGGAGCGGTGAAGAGAGTAGTTAAGGAAATAAGAGAAGAGTTGATAAGGAATTTAAGTGTAAAATGGAGGGAGTGTAAGGAACTGTTCTGGAAAGAGGTCAAGAAAGTTAGGGAGGGTAGCAAGGAAAGTAGTAAGGGTGTGAAAGATAAGAATGGGCGAGTGTTAGCCGTGAAGCATGAGAGAGTCGAGAGATGGAGGGAGCACTTCAACGAATTGTTGAATGTAAGGAATGAAACGCCAGCAAACATAGTTGGATGGGGTATGGGAGGGAGAAGAAGAGAAGTAGTGGAGGAGGAGGTGAGGATCAGGAGGTCAGAAATGTGTGAAGCCTTGAAAAAGAGTGAAGATGGGGAAAGCATCAGGAATAGATGGAGTATGTGGGGAAATGCTGAGGTGTGGTGGTGAGATAGTGATTGAATGGGTATGAAAAATGTGTAAACTCGCATGGGAGAAGGGAAGTGTGCCTGCTGACTGGAAGACAGGCATAATAGTTCCCCTGTAAAAAGGTAAAGGGGAAAGAGGAGTGTGTGGTAATTACCAGGGGATATGTCTTCTAAGTGTAGTAGGGAAGATGTACAGTAGGGTAGTGATCGAGAGAGTGAGAGGGAGAACGGAGAAATGGGTAGGTGACAAACAGCGCAGGTTTAGGAATGGAAGAGGATGTGTAGAACAGATTTTTGCCTTGAAATGTGTTGTGGAGAAATATCTGGAGAAGGGACAAAAGTTGTATGCTGTCTTTATGGACTTTGAGAAGGCCTATGACAGAGTTGATAGAGAAGGTCTGTGGAAAGTACTGAGAATATATGGAGTAGATGGCAAGTTGCTGAAAGCAGTGAAGAGCATGTATGAGGGTGCAAAGGCGTCAATACGTGTGGAGAATGAACAGATGAATTATTTGATCTGAATGTTGGGTTAAAGGAAGGGTGTGTGATGTCCCCATGGTTGTTCAATATATACAGTATATGGATGGAGTCATGAAAGAATACAAGGAAGAGCAGAGGATATTGGTGTACCGCTGATAAGGGAAGGAAATGAGTGGAAGTTGCCTGTACTGCTGTTTGCTGACGATACAGTTCTGATGAGCGATAGTAAATGGGAGTTGCTGGCACACAGGGTCTGGCACACTGTTTGGAACAGTGTGCAAAAAACGGAAACTGAAGGTAAATGCGAGGAAGAGTAAGGTTATCGTCTTTGAAAGGGGTTCAGTCACAGAGTGTGAGGTGAGGTGAGGTTGAACGGTCAGGCTGTGGAGAATGTCAGCTCATTTAAGTATTTGGGCAGTGTGTTGAGTAAAAATGGGAGTATGGATGAAGAAGTGCGGGAGAGGGTGCAACAGGGGAAGAGGGTTGTGGGAACGCTGAAAGCAGTAACAAGAAATAGGGTGGTCAGCATGGAAGTAAAGAAGTCCTTGCATGACAGTGTGGTATTCCCGACATTGACATACGGGAGTGAAGCATGGACGTTGTTGGAGAGACACAAACCAAGAGTGAGAGGAGTGGAAATGAGTTACTTGAGAAGTGCATGCAGTTATATGGAAGAATAGACAGACGAATGGGGAAGTACGAGAGCGGTGTGGTATGGATGTAGATGTGCTGGGAAGTGTGAAAAGGAACACCTTGAGATGGTTCGGCCATGTGGAACGTATGGAAAGCGAGAGAATGACTAATATAAGAGAGTGTACGAGAGTGAATTGGAAGGACAAAGAGGGAGAGGTAAACCGAGAAAGAGGTGGAAGGATGGAGTTAAGAAGTATATGAGTGAAAGTGGTGCTGGATGGGAGGAGGGGTGTCAACTGACTGGGGACAGAGGTGCATGGGGGAAATTCGTTCGTGGCCACCCTTTCAGGGATCACGGCGTCCAGCAATAGATAGATAGATAGATAGATAGATAGATATATTTCATAATTTTAGGAATTAGTATATTTACTGATGCATTTGCTATGGAGTCAAAATCAACGTAGGGTGATACCATAGCAATGAGAAAAATGGAGTGTGCCGCTGTTATTATTTCCGTGGTGGTAAGGTTTAGGGCAAATTTGTATTTATTTGTATTTGATTGTTCATTCATTCATTTATTTATTTATTATTTTTAGTTTCCTTCCAAGACCTCTATCAAGCTTTAAAAAATACCCCCAAGATCCCCCTTCAAAATATATTTTCTAAATTTTTCGATAGAATAATCAACCTAAATTACAGGCTCGCTATCGCTCACCGGGATAAAAATCGACACCTAAATAGCAAAAAGATCTTAAAATCGCAAAACTAATAGGGCTAAACATGAGGGAGAAGGGGGTCCATAAAAAAAAAAATCCCCTAAGACTGGCTGGGCTGGAATTTGTTAGCAGGGAAATCAAATATATATAGGCCTATATACAGTATATATATATATATATATATATATATATATATATATATATATATATATATATATATAATTTCCTCTTTTCGCTACAGTGAGATTTCCACATAATTTGTCCCACTAACTGCAATTGATGACGGCATCCATGACATCGGATAATATTATTGAACAAATATAATGCACCCATGTGGATCGTCAAAAGATTAGTTAACTCAACTCTTTTAGTAAGTAATTTATGTACTAACCTGTATTACAGATTAATATTTATAGTAGGCGTACTTAATATTTTTAATATCTGCGTTCACATACACACACACCACTTCAAGGAAAGCTACCACAAATCGTAATCTAACAAAATATTATAGGAGATAGAACAAAGATGGTGATAAAGAGTAAGTGACCAGACATCTTTGAATAGCTAGAAATGCGGAAAATACTGAATATAGAATTATACAAACGCATGGGGAAAATGAATACAATTATCATAGATACTAATAATGAAATAATATGAAATTTGATAGTATCTTGAGCAAAGCTAAGAAAATAGACAAAACATAAATCACAGAGAGATACATACACCAACCTGAAGAATGGTAGTTGTCAACATAGGAGATCATTCTCATCCTGACCCTAAGAGTTTTGGAGACACTCTGCTTGTGAGGCCCTAGGGTGAGCTGACACTCTGCCTGCATCCTGCCCCCCGCTGATGCCACCTGCGGGAACACAAGAAGTCAAGTCACAGTCATAGAAGCCGGTTAAAAGGGATTGGGTAAAGAGGACAGGTAATCCGTCTAAGGGAAAGAATGCCTTGAACAAGACACCTTTCCTCATTGCTTTCTGCGAGCTGGGTGGTATGTTTTCTTGGATACCTGATACTGTACTGCGGACCGGGTTCGATAAAATGTCAGAGTTGGTCTAGCCCCCCCGACCTGAACAACCACCATGAGCGTACAATTATTGACCTGGTGTCCGGACTTTACACTGAAGCAGAAAGTACAGTTTAGTGTGGTGGGCAGATCTCCCCCTTCTTCCCTGTTAACTCAGTAGTGAGACAGGTGTGTATGCTGGCACCCCAACTATTTAACACTTGTATTGACATGTTACTAAGCCAGGCAGGCAGTTGTATCCCATTTGGAGCATTGCTCGGCTATCACTAACTCTGATTTTGTGGATGATGTAATGATCCTAGGGCAGTGGTTCTCAACTGGTGGTCCATGGACCACTGATGGTCCATGGTGACTTTTTGGGTTGTTCACAGGTCGTTCACTATATTTGGTAATAAACTGGAAATTGGTGCATATATTTGTTATGCCCTGTTTTTCTACAGGATTAACTTGGGTAATGTGAGTTCTAACTGACTGGGTATATAAGGCTGCATGCACAAAACAAGGTATGAGGAATAGAGAACACAAGTTAAACACACGGTAACAAGACACACGATCACGTTTATTGATGATGGTTAATAGGAAGCATAAGAAGGTATGAACACTCGTACAAGACAAATGATAGAATTGAACAACTAGCATTAAGTGGATCTGGATGGAGCCTAGTCTCCCACTTCCAACGTTCAGGTATTAATCTTCTGATCACTGGCTTTGTTCGCAAGTTTATACTGGAGACCCTCAATGTTACTTATAGATTCAATTTCACTATTTAGATTGATTACTGGTAGCTCTGGTGCACAAGTAGTAGTTCACAGACTAGATTAGACACGTGTATTTTAGAGCACGGGAATTCTAGTAACCTCAGGGGGGTACTGATCTAAGTTTTATATTCTTATAGCAGAAACACGTAGAACGCAAATCAGTGGGCGAACATTAGATATCACTAGGGTTTTACTTCTATGTAATAATATCTAGATATATGGGTAATTACGAGAGTTAATATCGCCTGTTAATTAATAAACACTGATACGCTTAGCACTTCCTAATGGAATGGTTATATATGAATTATACTGGGGCAAAGATATAGCCACTTCGTAGAAATATGAATAAGTGAGTCTTTAAATAGTACTGTAACACTGTAGTACTGATAGAGTGAATCTGGGGTAGTATTTGATTGGTCTGGTCCTGGTTATCTTGCGTCCGTGATGTTGGGGATTAACGACTGGTTCCGCGGCCGTCCAGGGGGTCCATATGTAGGAAGTTCTCAAGACGGATCTCTTGGCGATCGTTGCTGGCTACACGCTTATATACCCACTGGTTTGTGAAGGTTATAAGGTGCACGTAGATTTCTTGTACGTGGACAGATGCTTCTATCTCAATCTGCCACGGAGTCTGCCGGCTCTGGAACTCAATTCTCAGGAACAACACAAGGGCAGAGCTAGAGGTCAACTTAAGGGGGCCAGCCACTGGTTGGTATCTATCTTTCAACTGATTTTACTGGGGGCTGGAGCTTGGTAGGCCATAGGGATCTCGAGTTCTTATGGATTTATTTAAGCTCTCAATGGATACGGGAACTAGGTAAGGCGGTGATTACTGTTGTGGTACATGGCTATATGGAGCCTTCATAATGTGATATAACTGAGCCTTAGTAAGAGGTACTATTTTGGCTATACTGGAAGTATTTAGGGGAGAGAGACTGGATCTACTTTGCGAGGAGGACTGGGACAGCTGTGATAGGAGCGTCTCTCTTAGATTGTTCAGTCTTCGTTCTATGGTATAGCTGAGGTGCTAATTTGGTTATCAGAGTATGCAAGAAAGGTTAATGGGTTATTGTGGGTTAATAGAGGTTAGTAAAGGTGTTAGTCATGCATGGTTAGTTCATTGATAGGAAGAATTCCTGTGCTACCTGGCAATGACCCGGAAGTCAAAACAGGGGTCAGGTATACCTCCGCAGGGGTGGGAGTCTCCCTCCTCGGGTGGGTAAAAAGGGATAGGTGCGCGCCCTCTCTCTGTGATGGTCGTCCGGCGGCTGTGGCTAGGGGCTTGCCATATCACAAGTGTTTGTAATAACCCTCTGTTTATGAGACAGATGTGGGTGTTCGTAATACCAAAACCGAAGGTGCCTTGACTAGCTGGTTTAATCGGTTGGGTTGTTAATTGCATGGTTTGTTGGATGTGGTGGAGACTGGGTTGCTAACTCTGCCACATTTATCTGGAATTATGGCAATAGAAGTTAGTCACTGGCGAGGCGGCTAGCCTCGCACTGACGATCATTTGGTACAGGGTTGTGAATGGGTTGTGAGGGAATAAATGGCATGCAAAGGGTTGGTAAAGTTCTAATGGTGTTCCTTCCTACTGGGGGAAGGTAGGCTGGATAGGAGTATATATACAAAAGGTTTGAGAATTTTAGCAACGGAAAAATTAAGGATATTCAGGAGGTATGGTGGAGAGGCTAGGTCGGAAAGGAGTCGAGGAGCATGGGGGGTTAACGAGAGGGAGAGGGTTAAGGGGGGCTACGTGGAAGTTTGACCCTAAGGTCTCTGGGCGTAGGGGTGGCATTAGACTACAGTTGGTATCGTAGCTTGGGGGTTAATGACAGGGAAAGTATGTTAGCCAAACGCTACCGGGGGATGAGCAATATGGGGTGGTATATGAGTCTGGAAGGGATAGAATCATGTGGACTGTGGGGCTGTGGGGAAGAGGAGGTTAACTGTAGGTGTGTGCTTGACTGTGGATAAAAGTAGAGAAAAACATGGTGTATTATTACTCGTCAATACGATGGTTATGGACACTGTTAATCTGACACTATTTCTTGCTGACCTAGTTGTTCCTGGGAACTGCGTTTTCTATGACATATACACCAAAGAAAGCGGCACTTCGTAGGGGTAGCTTCGGTATTGTTTCATGGTGAAAATGCGTCGAGACAATGGTAAAAGAGGGTTGTATATACAATCTCTGGTTGGGGTAAGAATTAGAGTTACTGTATGGTGGCTAACATCTTCAGTCATTTCTGTCTAGGTCTTACAGGAACGATGGTTATATATATACACTGGTGTACCCGTGGGTATCATCGTTTCTTATCAATTAGGACATGGGGTTTTAACATACTACTTCTCGGATGGAAAGAACATACATAAATTTATGGGGGCGGTTGGTCTTCAGAAACTTAGTCTGGCAAGACAGGGGGTTAACATATTACTTCTTGGATGGAAAAAACATACATAGATTTAGGCCTGTCTGAACTGGTTGGCATTGGCTCAACCTAGGGACAGGGCATGGGTGTATTAACCTGGGAAGAACATACATAGATTTATGGGGGTGGTTGGTCTTCAGAAACTTAGTCTGGCAAGACAGGGGGTTAACATATTACTTCTTGGATGGAAGAAAACATACATAAATTTAGGACTGTCTGAACTGGTTGACATTGGCTCAACCTAGGGACAGGGCATGGGTGTATTAAATTAAGGTGTATTCATGTTCATCATCATGTAGGTAGAGGTGTAGGACACGAGGGGTAGTGTATACGCGAGGTGGGGGAAAGGTCAGTGGTTAGAAGGGATAGGCAGGTGTGGTTTGGAGCTGCTTAGCCCTGCGGGCTTCGGCCTGTCTTAACTGGTTGGCTTGGTCACCTGGTCCTTTCGTTCTGTGGGCCTTTCCTTCGGGTGTTTCTATTCCCGTTTCCTGGTGGTGTTCGCTCGTGGCTTCCGTGGTGGGCTTCTCGTTCTGGGGCATTTTACTTCCCTCTCCTTCATTGTAGGCTCGTCCTCGAGCCTCAAGGGTGAAGTAAAAAGAAGCATAGTAATGGTGGGTCATTTTGAGTGTATTGAGAAGGTCCCACCAAGCAAGAGAGCGAGGGTCAGGTTTCTTTTGCAGGTCTATGTAGATCTGTAGGAATGTGTCCTCGGTGTTGTGGAGGGCGGTTGCCCGGGCTTGATGTGGGCGCTGTAGACGGGCTAAGCGTCCTGTGGACGTTTTTACTTTAACTTTTCGTATGAACGGTGTGTAGTCTTCCCCCGTGGGGGTAGGGACGGGGGTGACGAATGGTGTGGATTTGTTCATGGTGGAGGTCATGTATCGAGTGAGGTGTGTGGGACTGACAGGAGGCCTCTTCAGTGTGGTGAATGGGTTAATAACTGAAGGGGAGGGACTAACGCGTGAAAACGGAGCCTGGGGGTGAAGGGGGGATATGAGTCTGGGGTTTTGGGGGTTTTCTTGGGTGGTGTTGCAGGCTGGGAAAATATATGGAGGCAATGTGCAATATCGGTTTAGGTAAGGTGCGTGATGGAGGTGTGTGAGAAAGAGGGGGTGTGTGTGTTGTGTGTGTTGTGTGGCTTGGGTCTTTAGTGTAAGAACGGGGTGTTGTTTTGACATAACTGTCTTCAAATCTGATGGGTCTGTTGATGATTCTACCTTTGGAGGTCCTGGTGGGAAGGTAGATGTTTGTAGTGGGACTTGAGTCGCTCGACGATGTTTTATATTGAGGGGAAGAACGCTTTACAGGTGGAGGGCATTTAGTGGGGGTGAGGTAAGGGGTTATTTGAGAGGTAGATGCGTGTGGAGGTTTTTGTCGAGTGAGGGTGGTAGGCGGAATGGGAGAGGATTTGGTGGGGGTATGTATGGGGGCGACTTTGTGGGGGGATTCAAGTGGGGGTGTGGAGGTCGGGTACGTCAGTTTGGAGGGGCTTTGGTTAGGAGTTAGTTGTGTGTTAGACGTGGTGTGAGAGGAGGGGTTGGTCGTTGGCATAGTGTACTTTTTAGGGGTTGGTTGGTTGGGGGTTTGATGAGATGATGAGGTTGGTTGATGCGTGGGAGGAGACGCAGGGATAGTGGAGGGCAAACGGGTGGATGCGTGGGGCTAGAGGGGTGGGTGGGGAGTGGAGGTTTAATTGGGAGGTTTGGGGGTAGGAACATGTGTTGGGTGTGTTCTTTGGTGGGGTCGGTGATTTGATGGTGGTGGAAATAGGCGGTTTTGTGGGAGTTTGGTGGGGGGGTAGATCTAGCAGGTCATTCGGGGTGATGAGAGGGGATGAGGTTGAAGGGGAAGGTATGTTCTTTCGTGGGAGGGTAGGGGTTGTTATTTTTGGAATATAGTTAGAGGGGTTATGGTGTTTACTTGTGATTATTCGTCTTCTTTCCCTTTGTGGAGGAGAATTCGACGAAGAAGAAGAGGAGGAGGAGGATAGTGGTCTGGCAGCCCTACGGAACTTGGTTAGCAGGGTGTGTTTTCTGGAGGTTTTAAAAGATTTTAGTCGTGGGCGTAAGTTGTAGCGTGAGGTTACTGAGGTAGATTGTGTGGTGCGGTTGGGTGTGTACTTGGTTTTGGGTGGGGATGGTGGTTTTCTCACTGTGGTGCCTGGTGGAGGTACGTCAGGGATAGACGGGAGGATTTCCGTTGTGGTCGGGGTTGTGGGTGGAGGTTTTCGTACTTGGATAAGTTGGGGAGGTACTTGACTATCAGAAGTGAAGGAAGGGGTCATGGTGGAGGAAGGTGTGATAGTGGGGGCTTGGGGTTTGTGGAGGTTAGTTTGGGGAGTATGTTGAGGAATGATCGGCCGGTTCGGTGCTGGAGGGTTTAGGCCCTTAGGGGTTTGTAGGGGAATATTCATAGCCTGAGTGGGAGGGGTAGTAGGGTGTTGAATTCAGGGTCGGACGTGTGGGGTGGGGTAATGTCTTGTGGTTTTAGAGGTTTAAAAGCTCGGACGAATCTAGTTCGGAACGTGCGAGTCACGCCGTGATAATCAATGGTGACTTGATAGGCATTTGGGACTTGTATGATGGTGTAGGGGCCGACATAGCGAGGGCCTAATTTGTTGGTGACAGGGAGGTTGGCTACCATTACGGTGTCATGGATGGCGAAAGGGTTTTTATCATCGGGGTTATCAGTTTTGGTGTCTTGACAGGTTTGGGCGGTATGGAGGGTGTTTTGCAGATGTTGCAATGGGTCAATTGTGGAGGTGTTGGAGGGGAGGTGAGCGTGATGGTGGAACGGCAGTAACAGGGGGGGTACGCCGTACACACGTTCATGAGGGGAAATACCGTCTTCTCGGGGACAGGTGTTCATGCCCCATTGTATCATCTTTATTTGTGATGGCCAGTCTGAGGTGTTAAGAGCAATCATTTTGGTACGTAACTGGTTGTTGATGGTGCGATGGCTGCGTTCGCATATAGCATTTCCTTGAGGCCAGTACGGGGATGAGTGTTTGATCTTAATACCGCATTGTTGGGTGAACTGGTGCCAAACGTGTCCACTAAATTCGGGGGCATTGTCCGATAGAAGAGCAAGGGGAAGGCCGAATATAGGGAACACTTCTGTGGCAAGCAGTGTGGCGACGGTGGTGGCTGTGTGGTCTTTAACTGGACAGGCTATTAAAAAAATTGAATATACGTCAACAAATGTGACGATATAGCGGTTGCCAGCGTAAGAAGGAAACGGGCCCATGATGTCGAGGGATAGGACTTGGCACGGTTTGTTGGCCGAAATGGTACCAGCTGGGCCTGGGGTGCGTGATCTATCCTTCCCCAATAAACAAGGTTTGCAGGATTCTGTCACGCGTTGTGCAATCTTGGAGGGGTTGGGGGTCCAGTATTGATCTGCGAAGATTTTTAACATCTTCTTTTGTCCAAGGTGTATGCCGTTTCCCTCGTGGATGGCAATCATGTAGTCGTGGGCAATGGTGGGGTCTAGGACTATGTGACCGGAGTCTGTGGCAAGTTGATCTCCCCAGCGAGTCAGTTTCCTGAAGACATTTAACGGTATCCAGGGTGGTCTGATTCTTGTTTCCCAAGATTGAATTAGTGAGGGGGCTGTGGGGGAATTATGTTGGTGGATGGGGGTAGATAAGAGCTCAGTGTTTTGTAAGGCGGCTAGGTTGGTGGGGGGGTCTTTTGGTACTGGCAAACGTGACAGGGCGTCTGCATTGGTGTGAAGTTTACCTGGACGATACTGTATTGTAAAATCGTAGTCCTCTAGTGTCTCCCTCCAACGTACCAAGATGGCCGAGTTGGTTTCGCACTTACGCAACCATTGCAAAGATTGATGGTCGGTTATTATATCGAGTTGCACCCAACACAAATGACCTGAAGTGGCTGAGTGCCCAAATGATCCCTAAGCACTCTCTCTTGGTGGCTGCATAATTCTGTTGTGCTTGGTTGAGTGTGGAGCTGGCATACGCTATCACATGTTCCTCTCCGTCTCTTACTTGAGCTAAAACTGCACCAATGGCGTACAGAGATACGTCGGTATAAAGACGGAAAGATTTATGGTAATCAGGGAAAGTGACAATAGGGGCTTGGATTAGCTTTTGTTTCAAAGTGTTAAAAGCGAGGTCTCTTTCAGGTGTCCAGGTGAATGTGGTGTCCTTGTGGGTGAGTTGGTGGAGGGGTCTGGCTATTGTGGCAAAGTGTGGGACGAAACGTCTGTAGTATGTGGCTAAACCTAGAAAAGAACGTACTCCTTTAACGGTGGTGGGTGGGGGTTGGTTTTGTATGGCTTGAAGTTTCTTTGGGTCTGGTGCAATACCATGTTCAGATATTACGTGGCCGAGGAAATCTACCTTATTTCGTGCAATCTCGCACTTTGAGGGTTTTAATTTCAACCCGGCGGCTCGGATTCTTTGAAGAACTTGTCTCAACCTGAGGAGGTGTTCTTCCCAGGTTTGTGAGTACACAATAATATCGTCTAGATACGCTAGGCAGGTTTCGCAGGTCAGACCATGTAATACCGCTTCCATCAAACGGGAGAAAGTGGCGGGTCCGTTACAGAGGCCAAAATGTAGGACGTTAAATTCGTAGTGGAAAATGCTGTTTTTTCTTGGTCCTCTGCCTTGATAGGCACTTGCCAATACCCTGCTTGCAAGTCGAGGGTAGTGAACCATCTGGATTCGTATAGGGAGTCAAGGGAATCGTCTATCCTGGGTAATGGTGTAGCGTCCTTAATGGTTACGTCATTCAATCTCCTGTAATCGACGCAAAAACGGGTTGACGCATCTTTCTTTTTTACTAGGACAACAGGGTAAGACCAGGGCCTAATGGACGGGGTGGCAATTCCGGCCTCTAACATCTCTTGGACTTGGCATTCCTCTTCCTGGCGTTGTATGGGATTTTTTCTACGGGATGGTTGTCTTATGGGGGGACCTGTGGTGTTAATGATGTGTTGTTCCACATCGGTCTGTCCGATTTCAGTGGGTTGTTGGGCAAACACGTCACTGAACTCTAGTAATAGTTCGTACATGCTGTGTTTTTGGTGGTCGGATAATGTGTCCGGGAGAGGGGGCAATTTGAGGCTGGTAGGGGTGTCATTGGAATCTATGGGGAGGTCATCAAAAGTTTCGAGGTCTCCTATGATGAGGCCTTTTGGTAATGTCAGGGATTCTTCAGAGATATTTGCCACGAGAATGTGGTTGATGCGAGCGGAAATGATGGCGGGTTGTAAGAGGCAACGATTGGGGTTGGTGGACGTGGTAGTGGGGGAAAATATCATGTGAGTTTGGGGTATGGGTCGAAGGTTAACCCATTTTTGATGGCGGGGGGGAATTTGAAATTTATCTTGAACTACAGCTGGGCTAATGATGGTGGGGGATCGACTGGTGAGCAGGTGCTCGGTACGCATAAGGGGGGGAAAATCACTTTGGTGGGGGTCACACGTGAGGGGGGGATTAACGGCGCGTGTGGGAGGATCAGCGTGGTGAGGTGTGAGTGATTTAGAAAACGGAATTTGTTGGTGGGACTGCGGAGGGTTGGTGGGGGAAGAGTGAGGTATAGAACATGGGTTATTGGTGGAGGACTGATGTACTGATTGGTGGTTGTTAGAAGGACGAAGTTGGGGAGTGTTGTCGGTGGCAGTGACGGTTTGTTTAGAGTTTATATGGGATTGGTGGGTTTGTCTGTCATGAGAGGGCGAGTCAAGTGTGGGGTTTTGAATTTTTCTAGGGGTGTGAATTGTGTGGGGGTGGAAGGGAGCTACTGACGGAAAGCTGTCACAAGGGGAATTTGGTTGGTTGTGGAATAGCTGGACATTTCTGGGGGCATGGGGGAAGTGGGGTTTTGTGGAATAGCTGGACATTTCTGGGGGCATGGGGGAAACATTGTTGGGTACATAGGTCGGCATTTTCCCTGGAAACACGTGTACATAAATATTTGATAGAATGGTTTTTACATACATCAGAGTCTGTCCTGGAAACATGGGAGGATTGATCCTGGACAGAGTTAGGAGAATTGGGGGGATTACCGAGAGGGAGTTGCTTGGACTTGTCTTCTTTCGTTTGTTGAGGCATCTTTTCAACGAAATGAGTGATATTTTGAGAGAACTCGGGGTAAGGGGAGGGGTTAGGAGTTACCTTAGTCCTAGCTGCAACTTGGTAACCCTGACTCAGAGTTTGTTGAGGGGGGAGGTGTTTTTTCTTTTTGTGAATAGGTTTCTGCGTGATTGGTTTGTCAGAGGGTTTGGGTTGGATTTTTTTTTTTAATGAGATCAGCCTCTGGCCGCAGTCAACCTGGGCCTGGAGTTTTTGAAGGAGGTCAAGTCCAAGGAAACCATCGTAATGTTTACAGTGGGAGGAAAATACTGTGAACGAGTGATAACAACGAGCATGCGGGGCAGGAGTAGTTACTGACAGGGGCAAAGTGTCTCCTAGGAGATTTAAGTAGGTATCAGCAGCTGAGATTAGTTCTGATTTGGTAGGTAACAAGGGGCCAAATAGTCGGTGGTGTTGATCATAATAAGACTTGAACAAACATGACTTGGCAGCTCCCGTGTCGATTAACAAGCGGACAGGAATGTCCTTGATTTTGGCCATGTAATAAATGGGGGCAGTGCGGTCAGTTATGGCGTCCCCCGCGGAGGCCATCGTGGGCGGGGGGTACTTTAAAAATCCTGGGAGTCGGTATCTACCTCCTCCAGGGTTTCCTCGGTATCGTCTGAGGTCATGATAGGGGCTATTTCTCCGGTGTGCATTTCCTCCATTTCTTCCTCTTGTCCCAACTCCTCTTCATTTACAGAAATGCGAGGAGTAAAGGGGCGAGGTTTGGCAGAGTCACGAATTTGATGGAGGGCACACTGAGCACTACAGGCAGGGAAATCATAGGGGTTGATAATTACTAATGTAGGGTTTTTACTTTGGTAGGTGTTGTAGGTTTTGTTCCGGTTGAAGATTCTGCGTGGCTGGGTAGGTTGGAACCGGGGCCTACTGGGTTGGGGCTTGCCGGAAGGGTAGGTCGGTCTGTTGTGGAAGGATGAGGATGGGTAGGCATTCTTGGAGTTGAAGGTTTGGGCCTTGGGGTTTTGGTGATCGAGGTGCTGCGGGTGCATGGGAAACCTCTTTATTACAGCGATTTGGGTGGGTGCGTCTCTGCGCACGGCCAAAATACGTCGGATCGTGATAAGATCTTTTTTATATCCGACGAAATCGTGCACACGGAAATGATCATTTACTGGTGAGGGCAATATTGATACAAGGTTGACCAGAATCTGCTGCTCTTGCTGGATTCTGGTCAATGTGGGGAAAGACACTTTTATATGTTGGGCGATCTTATTCACTGTGGCATCTAGATCGCCTTCGAATTTAGTGTCTTGGATACGGGTGTGGGCCACGAAAACGCCCAACGAAGGCTTAATGGCTTCTATCACTATTGGGCGAAATTCGTCCCATGTGAGAGCAGGGTGCACTTGGTAGGCAACCAGGGAAACGGCTTTTCCCAGGTGCGTTAATGTCACGGCTATGTTTTCTGTGTCCGTGGTATAAACTAGGTCAAATACGGGTTTCACTATGTCCATGAACGTTTCGATCTCGTAAGTTTCCCCATCATAATGTGGGATGGGGATGTGAAAACGGTGCGCCATGATGTTATCGTGTTCTGGCTGTTCCAAATTTGCAATGTAATGCAACCTTTTATCCGAATCAAGAACCACCGCTGCCGCCAATGTTATGCCCTGTTTTTCTACAGGAATAACTTGGGTAATGTGAGTTCTAACTGACTGGGTATATAAGGCTGCATGCACAAAACAAGGTATGAGGAATAGAGAACACAAGTTAAACACACGGTAACAACACACACGATCACGTTTATTGATGATGGTTAATAGGAAGCATAAGAAGGTATGAACACTCGTACAAGACAAATGATAGAATTGAACAACTAGCATTAAGTGGATCTGGATGGAGCCTAGTCTCCCACTTCCAACGTTCAGGTATTAATCTTCTGATCACTGGCTTTGTTCGCAAGTTTATACTGGAGACCCTCAATGTTACTTATAGATTCAATTTCACTATTTAGATTGATTACTGGTAGCTCTGATGCACAAGTAGTAGTTCACAGACTAGATTAGACACGTGTATTTTAGAGCACGGGAATTCTAGTAACCTCAGGGGGTACTGATCTAAGTTTTATATTCTTATAGCAGAAACACGTAGAACGCAAATCAGTGGGCGAACATTAGATATCACTAGGGTTTTACTTCTATGTAATAATATCTAGATATATGGGTAATTACGAGAGTTAATATCGCCTGTTAATTAATAAACACTGATACTCTTAGCACTTCCTAATGGAATGGTTATATATGAATTATACTGGGGCAAAGATATAGCCACTTCGTAGAAATATGAATAAGTGAGTCTTTAAATAGTACTGTAACACTGTAGTACTGATAGAGTGAATCAGGGGTAGTATTTGATTGGTCTGGTCCTGGTTATCTTGCGTCCGTGATGTTGGGGGTTAACGACTGGTTCCGCGGCCGTCCAGGGGGTCCATATGTAGGAAGTTCTCAAGACGGATCTCTTGGCGATCGTTGCTGGCTACACGCTTATATACCCACTGGTTTGTGAAGGTTATAAGGTGCACGTAGATTTCTTGTACGTGGACAGATGCTTCTATCTCAATCTGCCACGGAGTCTGCCGGCTCTGGAACTCAATTCTCAGGAACAACACAAGGGCAGAGCTAGAGGTCAACTTAAGGGCGCCAGCCACTGGTTGGTGTCTATCTTTCAACTGATTTTACTGGGGGCTGGAGCTTGGTTTATAGGCTCGGTTTTGGACCCTGTAGGCCATAGGGATCTCGAGTTCTTATGGATTTATTTAAGCTCTCAATGGATACGGGAACTAGGTAAGGCGGTGATTACTGTTGTGGCACATGGCTATATGGAGCCTTCATCTATCTATCTATCTATCTATTGCCTGACGCCGTGATCCCCGAAGGGGTGGCCACGAACGAACCGCCCCCATGCACCTCTGTCCCCAGTCAGTCGACGCCCCTCCCCCCAACCAGCACCACCTTCGTTCATGTACTTCCTCACTCCATCCTTCCACCTCATATTCGGTCTACCTCTCCCCCTCGCTCTCATACACCCTCTTAGTCATTCTCTCGCTTTCCATACGTTCCATATGGCCGAACCATCTCAAGTTGTTCCTTTTCACACTTTCCAGCACATCTACCTCCACACCACACCTCATTCTTACTTCCTCATTAGTCTGTCTATCCCTCCATGTAACTCCGCACGCACTCCTTAAGTAATTCATTTCCACTGCTCTCACTCTTGGTCTGAGTCTCTCAACCAACGTCCATGCTTCGCTTCCGTAAGTCAGTGTCGGGATTACCACACTGTCATGCAAGGACTTCTTCACTTCCATACTGACCACCCTATTTCTTGTTACTGCTTTTAGCGTTCCTACAACCCTCTTCCCCTGTTGTACCCTCTCCCGCACCTCTTCATCCATCTTCATAATGTGATATAATTGAGCCTTAGTAAGAGGTACTATTTTGGCTATACTGGAAGTATTTAGGGGAGAGAGACTGGATCTACTTTGCGAGGAGGACTGGGACAGCTGTGATAGGAGCGTCTCTCTTAGATTGTTCAGTCTTCGTTCTATGGTATAGCTGAGGTGCTAATTTGGTTATCAGAGTATGCAAGAAAGGTTAATGGGTTATTGTGGGTTAATAGAGGTGAATAGAGGTAAAGGTGTTAGTCATGCATGGTTAGTTCATTGATAGGAAGAATTCCTGTGCTACCTGGCAATGACCCGGAAGTCAAAACAGGGGTCAGGTATACCTCCGCAGGGGTGGGGGTCTCCCTCCTCGGGTGAGTAAAAAGGGGTAGGTGCGCGCCCTCTCTCTGTGATGGTCGTCCGGCGGCTGTGGCTAGGGGCTTGCCATATCACAAGTGTTTGTAATAACCCTCTGTTTATGAGACAGATGTGGGTGTTCGTAATACCAAAACCGAAGGTGCCTTGACTAGCTGGTTTAATCGGTTGGGTTGTTAATTGCATGGTTTGTTGGATGTGGTGGAGACTGGGTTGCTAACTCTGCCACATTTATCTGGAATTATAGCAATAGAAGTTAGTCACTGGCGAGGCGGCTAGCCTCGCACTGACGATCATTTGGTACAGGGTTGTGAATGGGTTGTGACGGAATAGATGGCATGCAAAGGGTTAGTAAAGTTGTAATGGTGTTCCTTCCTACTGGGGGAAGGTAGGCTGGATAGGAGTATATATACAAAAGGTTTGAGAATGTTAGCAACGGAAAAATTAAGGATATTCAGGAGGTATGGTGGAGAGGCTAGGTCGGAAAGGAGTCGAGGAGCGTGGGGGGTTAACGAGAGGGAGAGGGTTAAGGGGGGCTACGTGGAAGTTTGACCCTAAGGTCTCTGGGCGTAGGGGTGGCATTAGACTACAGTTGGTATCGTAGCTTGGGGGTTAATGACAGGGAAAGTATGTTAGCCAAACGCTACCGGGGGATGAGCAATATGGGGTGGTATATGAGTCTGGAAGGGATAGAATCATGTGGACTGTGGGGCTGTGGGGAAGAGGAGGTTAACTGTAGGTGTGTGCTTGACTGTGGATAAAAGTAGAGAAAAACATGGTGTATTATTACTCGTCAATACGATGGTTATGGACACTGTTAATCTGACACTATTTCTTGCTGACCTAGTTGTTCCTGGGAACTGCGTTTTTTATGACATATACACCAAAGAAAGCGGCAGTTCGTAGGGGTAGCTTCGGTATTGTTTCATAGTGAAAATGCGTCGAGACAATGGTAAAAGAGGGTTGTATATACAATCTCTGGTTGGGGTAAGAATTAGAGTTACTGTATGGTGGCTAACATCTTCAGTCATTTCTGTCTAGGTCTTACAGGAACGATGGTTATATATATACACTGGTGTACCTGTGGGTATCATCGTTTCTTATCAATTAGGACATGGGGTTTTAACACTACTTCTCGGATGGAAAGAACATACATAGATTTATGGGGGCGGTTGGTCTTCAGAAACTTAGTCTGGCAAGACAGGGGGTTAACATATTACTTCTTGGATGGAAAAAACATACATAGATTTAGGTCTGTCTGAACTGGTTGGCATTGGCTCAACCTAGGGACAGGGCATGGGTGTATTAACCTGGGAAGAACATGCATAGATTTATGGGGGCGGTTGGTCTTCAGAAACTTAGTCTGGCAAGACAGGGGGTTAACATATTACTTCTTGGATGGAAGAAAACATACATAAATTTAGGCCTGTCTGAACTGGTTGGCATTGGCTCAACCTAGGGACAGGGCATGGGTGTATTAAATTAAGGTGTATTCATGTTCATCATCATGTAGGTAGAGGTGTAGGACACGAGGGGTAGTGTATACGCGAGGTGGGGGAAAGGTCAGTGGTTGTTGTTGTTGTTCCCTAAGCTGCCTGGTCGAACAGCCCCGAGTCCCTGAGGAAGGCCATGGCCACGATCGGGCTTTCCCACAGAGCTCTCATTGAGTGTAGATTGTGTTGTTGGCGTAAGTGGTTGTGTAAAATGCAGTCTTCTATGATGTGTTTAATGGTATGGGGTGCTGTGTTACATCCCGGGCAGGCGTCGACAACGGAGTCATCCAGTCTCTTCTGATAGCTCAGGAGAGCTGGATGGTGTCCGCATCTCAGCCTGGCCAGGTGGACTCTGTCCTCGCGAGGAAGGGAGGATTCGGAAGGATGGATTTCGGGAGGTCGTGCATGCAGCTGCGTGTTGTCTGTGAGTGAGTGGATGGATCGGTGAGAGATATGAGTATGGATGTGCTTCTAGAAGTTGGTTCGGGGTGGGCAGGGAGGGAGAGAGGACAATAATTGTGTGTGATACCGTGTGCTGGGTGTTGTTTTGATATTTCTTGGTGTCTGTGCGTGTGTTGCCATGTAGTTTAGTGGGTGGTCTTGGTTCGTGGAGGCTGCTGCCAGGAATTGAGTGCCTCTCATGTCCAGATGGTCTTTGACTTTGAGGATTTTGGTTTCTTTATGTAGGTGATCTGTGGGTGCAGTAGCTGTGCAGCCTTTAATGATCTTCAGGGCTTTGTTTTGAATAGTCTGTAAGGTCTTATGATGTGTTTCAGCTAGGTTAGAAGCCCAGGCTGAGCTTGCGTATTCCATCACTGATCTTATGTATTGTTTATATACTGTGGTGGTAGTTTCTTTGTTGTGTCCAAATTTTGTGTGAGCAAGTGACCTGAGGGCGTTAAGTCTGGGTGTCAGTTTCTTTTTAATGTTTGTGGTGTGCTGTTTGAATGTCATATGAGTATCATATATTACTCCTAGGATTTTGGGTGTGTGTGTATGTGTTAGGGGTGTGTTGTTTATGGTGAGTTGAGGGATGTATTCGTGTTCTCCTGTCCAACTTGTGAGCAGGGTTGCGGTGGATTTGGCTGGGGCTAGATTAAGTCTGTTTGTAGTGCACCAGCCATGTAGTGTGTTGAGATAGGGTTGAAGGAGATCTGTTGCTCTTTTTGGGTCATGGTGTGTGCATGTGAGTGTTATGTCATCTGCATAGGAGGCTAAGTTTATTAGGGGCGTATTGGGTGTAGTTATATCGTGCATATACAGATTGAAGAGTGCGGGCGATAGGACGGATCCTTGTGGGACTCCGTTTGGAAAGTTTCTGATTTTAGATGACTGACCGGCAAAAGATACGTGTGCACATCTGCCTGCTAGGAAGTTGGCCAGCCATCTTTTTGTGTTGTTGTGCATGTTTGTGTTGTAGATTTTGTTTGTTAGGTTGTGGCGGGGGATGGCATCGAAGGCTTTACTAATGTCGAGTGTGGCTAATAGTGATCTGTGTGGTGGTCTAGCTGAGTTGATGCCGTCGAAAGCTCTTTGTGTAAGGTCTGTGAGAAGAGTGTTTGTGGAGTGCAGTGGCCTAAAGCCATGTTGTGTTGGAGCTAGGGGTAGGTCAGGTGTAATTAGTTGTAATACTAGGCGTTCCATGACTTTGGAGGGGGAGCAAAGGAGTGTGATGGGGCGGTGCGAGGAGGGTAGCGTGGGGTCTTTGTTGGGTTTGGGGAATGTGATGATGATACCATGCTTCCAAATGTCTGGTATTGTGTTGTGTGAATAGCTGTAGTTTGATATGTTAGTGAGTGTTTGTATGCCTTGTGGTCCCAGGTGTCTGAGGTGTATGTTGCTTATGTTTTCTAGGCCACAGGCGGGTGAGTGCTTGAGATTGTTGATGATATGCTTTGTCTGGTGATTGGTGAAGGGTGTATAGTCAGGGTCTGTGGGGAATTGTCTCTTACGTCGGATGACACGTCGGTCGTCTTTGTGAGGTTTTAGGTGGCTGACATGTGAGAAGTGATTGATGAGAGTGTTTGCTTGTTGTTTACATGAAGGAGTAGACTCTGTTGTTGTGATTGCAGCATGTGATTGTGTTGTGTTGCTGTTGGAAAGTGTGATGCTGTTCAGTGTTTCGTAGAGTTTTTTGGGGTTTGTTTTGTGATCAAGTGTTTGTAGGAAGTTATTCCAATTTAGTTTTTGTTGTTCTTGTATTTTGTTGTTAGTTTGGGTGTTGAGTGCTTGAATTTGTTGTGTGATGTCTTGTGTGTGGGGTGCTGGGGAGTGTTTCAGTATGTCGCATTGTCTGATGAGGTTTTGAATTTCTGGTGTGAAGTTGGGGTTGTGTCTTTTTCTGTTACCTCCTGGAATGTGTTTCTTGTCAGCGTTTTGGATAGTTTTATTGAGTATGTGTACAGCATTGTTGATGTTAGTGATGGGTGTACTGTTTAGAGTTGTGAAGTGTTGTTCTGTCTCATTTGTGAATGCTTCCCAGTTAGCTCTTTTATAATTGGTGTATGTGTGGTTGTGGCTAGCTGGGGTGAGTCTGGTTTTGGTGGTGATAATGATCGGGAGGTGGTCAGAGCCTAAGGTTCTGACCACCCTCCAGGATGTTGTGGGGGCGAGTTCTGGGGAGCAAAAGGTGATGTCTGGAGATGATGGGTTATAGAGGGCTTGGTGAGAAATATGGGTATGTTGATGGATGTTGTTAAGGATGATGAGGTTATCGGTTTGGTTTTGTAGTACCAGCCCTCTGTCTGTGTCGGGGTTGTCGACAAACCAGGCCGACGTCTTGGCGTTGAAGTCACCACCCAGGATGATGTGTGGGGTGTGTGGGGTGTTTGTGATGTGTTGTAAGTGTGGTCTGTATTCATTTGGTACTGTAGGGGATGTTTGGGGAGGGATGTATGTGTTTATGATGGTTATGTTGGAGTTGTTGCCAGTGCATATTTTAATTGACTGTATTTCTGTTGTGTTATCATTTGGGGGGAGGAGGGATTTGGTTTGTACACTGGTTACTATGTATGATATTTCTTTGTGTACCAGGGTGATGAGTTCACCGCCCCCGCCGACAGCCCGGTCTTGTCTGATGGTGGTGAAATTATGAAATGTGGGTGTTTTTTGTGTTGTGCGGAGTTTTGTTTCTTGTAAGATGGCAATGTGTATGTTGTGTTGTTTGATGAAGTGTGAGAGTTCGTGTTTCTTTGTGTTGATGCCATCTATGTTCAGTTGAAGAATGTTAATGTTATGTGCAGGATGTATGTTGGGTGCTGCTGCAGGAGGAGGGGGGGGGGGTGAGGGGGGGGGTGGGGGGGGGGGTGAGGGAGGGGCTGGAGGTTGGGATGGGTGAGGTGGGGGGGGGATTGGGGAGCAGGAGATTGGGGTTGGAATGGATTAGGATGGGGTGTGTTGAGTTGAGGATGTGGATGGTATGGGAAGGTTAGGTGGGTTAGGGAGGAGAGGTGGACAGGTTTTAGGGGGGGGAGTGGATGATATGGGAAGGTTAGGTCGGTTGGGGAGGAGAGGTGGACGGGTTTTAGGGATTTGACTGGGAGAGGGAGGGGCATGAGGAACAGGTCCAGGTGTTTGTGTAGTGTTTCTTGGAGGCAAGTGTTGTGCAGGTGAAGTGGGTCCAGTTCCCGCATGAATTGCAGAGAACTGAACCCTTAGTATGGCGACTCGAAGTGATGGGTTTTGAGCAAGTTGGACATAATTATGTATGTGTACGTGGGTCCTGGGTTGCTCTCAATGTCTCCGGCTAGAAGAAGTCTTCGAGAAATGACAGGCGGAGAGTCATTTCTCGGTGTAGGAAAAACTGTGTGATGTGTATGTGTGGTGTGAGAGGTGTGGAAATTCCCGGCGCGACCGAAGCCGCTCCAAGGACCCGTGCCCCCAGGGAGGGGGCAGGGGATGGTTGTGACGGTTTGGCTCCCGAAACTGCTCCCCGTGGCCGGCATCCGGTATTCCTCCACTGGTCGTTGATTTTGTCTTCGGCCGTGGAGGGTCGGCAGCCATCCGCGGTTGGCAGCCTCGGGAGGTGGCCCCACGGCGTAGACGCCGCCACATCAGGACCAGGTCAGTGGTTAGAAGGGATAGGCAGGTGTGGTTTGGAGCTGCTTAGCCCTGTGGGCTTCGGCCTGTCTTAACTGGTTGGCTTGGTCACCTGGTCCTTTCGTTCTGTGGGCCTTTCCTTCGGGTGTTTCTATTCCCGTTTCCTGGTGGTGTTCGCTCGTAGCTTCCGTGGTGGGCTTCTCGTTCTGGGGCATTTTAATATTATTTAATTTATTGAAAATGCAATACAATTTTTATTTATCAAAATAAATAATTGACCATTCATTTTATTGTTTTATTCCTTTTTTAACCCGGGAACTGCGGGGAGACTCTTAAGAGTTCCCCCGGCGGACTGCGGGGAGACTCTTATGAGTGAGTGAGAAAAAAAAATCAACTTTTGACATCGAAAAAAAAAAAAAAAAAAAAAATTGTTTTGGCCCCTGGGCCATGCAAAATCTCAGTCCTCTACCTCCCCTCCTTCCCCACTTTCCTCCTCTCCTTCAGTTATCACCTATTTTCCCTGTTATTCCCTTATTCTGAGGTATATTTTCGTGCTAACATTAGCGAGTTGCAAGCAGGGTGTTGTCATCACTGATGGCAAGCGAGTGCAAGAGAGAGAGAGAGAGTATCGATCGACTGTGTCTCAGTGGCCTTGGGGGAAATTGGTGGGAAAGCAGTTTGCCTCACCCATACATTATACAACTCGCGGGCTATATCTCCGATTTTGACCATCCAAACGCTGTTTTCACTAGTTTTATTGTTGTTTCAGGTTAATACCTTTATAATCAACCCATAATAGGCGCATATGGATAAGTATTAATGCTATTAATGGCACAATGAATATTTTAGTGACAGAAACACCTCAAATACGTCAGCACAGGGGGACGTTTCCAATTACCCCCATGCGCACTTCAGAGGTTAAGAAATACATTGGCAATCTGTAGAGAGGCATTGATATAAAAAACCTGCCTGATCACCTGAACACCAATTTCAAAGGATTGGTGAAGGTGGTTAATTACATCAATTCGTCAGCAGTGAACACCAGGCTGTTCAGAAAATTATGCCAGGACATGGGTTCCGATTTTGAGGTGATGCTGTTCTACACTTCTGTACGGTGGTTGTCAGCAGGGAACGTAGTCAACAGAATTCTTGAACTGAGAGAAGAATTGGTTATATTTCTCCAGTCTCAAGGGAAAGAGGATTTTAAAAATATGCTAACACAGTCAGAATTAGAACTTGTATACCTTGTTGATATTTTTGGAATCTTGAACAAACTGAATCTTTAGCTGCAAGGGAAAGGTTCAAATCTGTTCTCTCACCAAGGCATCATCAAGGATTTTCTTGAGAAATTAGAACTCTGGATCGAACGAGTCGAAGGTAAAAATTTGGTTCAATTTCCATGTGTGAATGCCATGCTTGGGAAAAAGGAAGCCATTCAGATGCAAATTCTCGAGCATTTACGAAAGTTGCAGGATGAATTTCAGAGATACTTTCCAGAGGTGGACATGGCAAGGGATGGGTTATCTTTCATCAGGAATCCATTCGCAACAGATGTTCATAGTGTTCCAGAGGATCTTCAGGAGGAATTATTGGGTCTGAAAAATGAATTAGCGCCTCAAGATGTGTACCAGGGGTCTACAATGGATTTTTTTTGGGCCAGTATGATTGGTACTTACCCAAATCTATCAACACATGCAGTCAGATGTTTGTTGTCTATGCTTTATTTATCAATACTCAAAAATGAAATGGTCCACAATATTTTTTTTATAGAGCTGGTGGTTTGCGGTCTGAAAAGAGTTGAGAACCACTGTCCTAGGGGATTTGCTGGAGATTCTCACACTTGCTCTTTAGGCACTACATGAGGAAACAGAGACAATGTCTCTTGGACTAACACTATAGTTCCAGAATTTGGTGATTGTTTATTGAAACAGTGCAGTCTGTGCAAGCATGTAACAAGTTGACTCCCACCCTTTCTTCTCTACCTGCCGGAAGATGTCTTGGAATACAGATGAAAGCTTGCAGCTCCGTTTTTCATTTTCCTAGCGAGTACAAAATAAATATATATATATATATATATATATATACTGTATATAACATTAAAAAACAAATTGGAGGGACCTACAGTGAGGCGTGGATTGGAAGGGGTGAGAGGAAATCACATAGGGAAGAAGGCAGTCACCGTATGTAACTAAACCTATTATATACACCCTCAGATGCCTACGAGAAAAAACAAAAAAACAACACATATAAACTAGTAGTATAAACCAAAACCTCCTCTCACGTTTGTCCAGAGAGCTAAATGAAGGAGTTAGTGTAAAATCCTGGTCCAATAATAAGCTGAGAATAAATACAGCCACAAAGGGATGACACCCGCGGGAACCCGGGAAGACAAAGAGAAGAGAAGAGAAACGGGCGATAACGAATAAATGAGGGAGACAAGAGGAAGGGCGGATATGAGATGTCGAGAGAGAGAGAGAGAGAGAGAAAAGGAGGAGGAGGGAGATGAAGATGAGGGGACAGGTAGAGAGAAAGAGATAGGGAGGGGTAGGTGGAGTTAAAGGGTGGGGAAGGAAGAGGTGGTGGAGAAACAAATTATGGCAACCCTAGAAAAGAAGACATGGATTTAAGATAAGTAGGAACAGAGGGAAGGAAAGAATGGAATTAGTAAATAAAATAAGGGTTGATGAAGAAAGGATGGATGTCGCGCGAATAAAGGAAGGATGGAAAGAATGTATGTTGTTGTTGTTGTTCCCCAAGCTGCCTGGCCGAACAGCCCCAAGGCCCCGAGCACGGCCAAGGCCACATCCGAGCGCCCCCACAGAACCCCCCCCGCCGCCGACCACAACAAAGCCTGGGTGACCGAAGCCACTCCATGGCGGGGAGCTGAGGAGGGTGCGGAAACGCCCGGGAAACCAAAGCCCCACCCAGGGCCCCATGCCCCTCAGCAATTATGAAGAGAAAGTTGAGGGGCAAGGGAAAAATGTGACGCTTTGGCTTCCAATCTTGGTAGATTGGGAGGTCAATCCACGGAAGAGACGCCGTCACTCGAGATCTAGAAAATATATAAGTAAAAGGAACAGTCGGAGTAAGCTATGGGTATGGCAGAGATCGCTCAGTTCTCACTCTGATAGACCAGCCCATCACCAGCAAGAATGTATGTGGAATGAAAGAGCAGTTCAGTCATGTAGGGAGGTAATAATAACACTACAATACTAGAAGTAAATGTAGCTTGAGAAAATTTATAGAGATGATGTAATCATATGATACTTTATATAGCCCAGGGGAGAACAAGAGTGCTTAGTAGAACACATATTTACAAAGTGTGCGATCCATGGGAGCAGGCTTGCATGCAGTCTTCACCGAATTGACTTGTATAGTGAACATGAAACATATTGTGAATCAAACGGTCTGAATACAAAACTTTCTAGACACAGTATATCTTCCGTACAAATTATAGGGGCTTGAAATTGCTTGACCAAATCATGAAGGTCTGTGAGTGTCTCTTTGAGGGTTTGATCAGGCAAAGCATCTCCATTGATGATACGCAATTTGGTTTTATGCCAGGACGTGGTACAACCGATACTATCTTCATAGTCAGGCAGATACAGGAAAGATACTTACTAAAAGGCAGGGATCTTTACTTTGTGTTTGTAGACCTGGAGAAGGCCTTTGACAGGGTGCCTAGAGATGTTGTGCAGTGGGCTATGAGGAAACTTGGTGTGGAAGAGTGGCTGGTGCGTGTGATAATGAAGATGTATGAGGATTCGCAAACTGAGGTGAGGGTGAAAGGTGTACTGAGTGATGAGTTCACAGTCCAGTTCACAGTCCGTGTTGGAGTTCATCAGGGTTCAGTATTAAGCCCCCTCCTCTTTATTATGGTCCTGGAGGCACTGTCTAGAGTTTTTAGAGGCGGACTCCCATGGGAACTGTTTTATGCAGACGATCTAGTCCTAATAGCTGACAATATGCAAGATGGAGAGAGGGCATGGCGAGCAAGGGTTTAAGAGTCAATATTAACAAAACCAAGGTTATGCATTGTAGATTGAGACAAGGCAATGTGGAAAAGAACGGTAAATACCCATGTGCAGTGTGTGGAAAGGGTGTGGGAGCTAACTCGATTCGATGTAGCATCTGTCGATGTTGGGTACACCATGGGAGTAAGCGCTGTAGTAGAATAAAAGGACCCCTGCCGAAGGATAAGTCAGAAATAGAGAAATTTGAGTGCGTAGTGTGCAAAGGCGAGTTGTGTTAAGTGATGATCCTGTGGCTGTGAACTTTGAAAATGAGTCATTAGAGCTGGTGGACAAGTTTTGTTACCTAGGTGATACCATCTCTGCCGGTGGTGGGGCCGAGGCTGCCACTGTCGCTAGAATTAGATGTGGCTGGGGGAAGTTCAGAGAACTGCTGCCAATTCTGACCATGAAAAGAATACCTCTCCCCCTGAAGGAAAAGGTGTATGCCTCATGTGTTAGAAGTGCAATGACGTATGCCTCAGAAACATGGGCCGTTAAAGTAGAGGATGTCAACAGAATGGAACGTAATGAGATGAGAATGGTGAGATGTATGTGTGGGGCCAGGCTGTAGAATAGAATAACAAATGATGAGTTGAGGAGACGTTTAGGTATAAAGAGTATTAGCGAGGTGATGCGTACAAGTAGACTGGGATGGTATGGACATGTGGAGAGAATGGATGAACAAAATTGGGTGAAAAAATGCAAGTCTGTAATTGTGGAGGGAGCTGCACCAAGGGGTGGACCGAGGAAGACCTGGGATCGGACTATATGTGCCGATCTCAAATCCAAAAACTTGACAAGTGAAGCAGCTCTGAACAGGGTTGCCTGGAAAGCCGCCATTAGGACAAGAGACTGAAACTGCACGTATGTGTGGAGCACTCAGTCTTAAAATGTTATGTATGTATGTACAGTATGTAAACAAATCATGATTACATAACTATTTAGATTGGCCATGAAATGTATAGAGTACAGAAGGTTTGATGCAAAAATGAAACTTGGCACACAATGCGTTGGGTAAGTCACCTTGGGCATAATCAAGAGACAAGGCTATTGGCCTTGGGCATGACACCAAAACATAAGAACAATAACATTGTGATTACAAAAGGTTTTCATCATAAACCATCTAAGGCACGACAAATCAAGGATCCAATACATCTAAGGATGTGTTCAATATATATTGAATTCAAAAAAATTTTGGCTGCCTACAAAATTTCCTGGTTATAAAACAATCTTGGGTAGAAACTTTTGTTCTTATCAAATGTAGTGTGTGCAGCTAGTAGATGACTTCCTTTTTTCTCACTGCACGGACAGGGCGAGTCCACTCATCCAAGCCATGGGAAGTCCGTGAAAACTACCATGCAGTATGGCCCGACCCTCTATGTGTGGAATTTATGACAACTTTACGGGGTGGGGGTGGGGGAGCTTGATCAGCCGTGATGGCTTCTGGCTACTGATGGATAAAAAAGGAGAGAAGAAGAGTCATTCTGCAGTGGTTCTAGAGGTCAGGGTGGGGCGTCGTTCTAAGACGTCGGGCTGGGGCTGCTGGTTCTACATCTTGCGGTGGCACGTTCCTCTAGCTCCCTTGCTTGATTGAGAGCCCTTCTGACACTCTTTGATGGTGCGAGGAAGCTCCTCCTGCCACTTCCTAGACAACTGTTTAATGTAGTTGTTGCTGGGGTTTAAGGAGGTCCTTGAGCTCCTGTAGCTTCATGTACGGCTCATCTGCGCCTTAACCCTGAGAAATTGGTGGTGGATCGTGGACTTCCTTGTCAGAATATTGCTGGTTTTCGGTAATGCCAGTCTAAAACATATCCCTTTTAGAATGTCTTAAAGATCCTTAATACTTTGTTCTACAGGAGAGAGCTGCGAGGGTCACTGACGGTGCAGGAGGGAGGAGGTCCTGGTCCCGTGGCAGGCTTGTGGATTGGTGTGTCTGGGGATTGCTCTTGGTGGTTCATAAGGCCTTGGCTTAGATCGGTATGCTGATCCAGTGGCCCTGGCTGGACCAATCACAGGCTGGGGGATTAGGAATTTGCTCCACTGATCTTGTAGCTGTGGTGATGGTTGGCTGTTTTTGTGTCCTGCATTAATTTGCCTCAACTTTCTGCCCCGCCGAGATCCGAGGCACTGATTGGCTTGGCGGCTCGTTCGGGTGCTGGGCAACTGGAGGTGCAGCGACATCAAAGGGGTATGGGAATCAACTGGGTTGGGGAAACAGACATGGCTGACGTCCACCTCTCAAAAGTCCACCTCCTTCACATAAACCACCACTCTTTCATGGAAATTAAAGCTCCTGGGGAAACGGATCTCACTCGTTAGCTGGGTCATGAGTTGGGCTACAGTGGGCTCTGGGGCTGGGGACGGCATGAGAGTGAGTGGTGTTTTGTTTGTGTTTGAAGTATCTTGGATTGGGCACATAATATTTTGGCTATAAAGGGTTTTAAGTGCAAAGTAACTAGGTTTTAAAACTGCATTGGTATGAAATTAAAATGTACCGACTTTGGTACAAAATGTCTTGGGGTAAGAAGAGCTTTGAGAACAGATCATCAGGAGGTATAAAACTTTATTAGTACCAGTGGTTTTGGTTACAAATGTCTTGGTAGTATTGGATACAAAAATGGGCACAATTTGGTTAGGGTATGAAACGGCTTGGGTAGAAAACATCTTTCAAAACCTACTGTATGTCATATTAATTTAGGCACCATTTATTTCTGCTCAGTATCTCAATAATTATGGTGCCAAATCAATATTGTACAACCCTTCGCTTTTTTTCAGGATTTTACATGCAATTTTTAAGTACAGTAAATTATGAAAATGAATAAAACAAAATATCCTAATCGTTTGTAGGGTTAGGCATGCAGTGTCCTTACCCACTAAATATACTGTAATGGAAAACATCCAATGCGCGTAAAATATTCGGCTTCAGCATTTCAGTTTCCTCAATATATACGACTGCAACTAAAAAAAAATGTAACCCCTTCTGTACCGGCGACGTTTCTTTAATTTGATTCCTGCTACTATCAGACGATTTTATTCAGTTTAAAATGTGCCTCCAGCAACTAGCAGACTTCGAAATATCTCACTTAAGGGGACAGTGGCGGTTTTTTTGGTGTATTAATTCAGTTATCCATATATTTTTTAGTGTCCTCGCTAGACATCCCTCAAACTTAAAAAAACATCCATCAGATCCCCCTTCTAGATTAATTTGTACATTTTTCTGTAGAAAAATTTCCCGGCCGAAGGCCGGTTCTTCCAACATTACAGGCTCACTATCGTTCGCCAGGGAAAAAATCGAAACCTAAATAGCACGAGGTCTAAATATTGACAAAGAAATGGGGCGAAAGGTCTTAAAATCGGCTAACTAATGGGGCAAGCATCTTAACATCTGAAAACTAATGGGGCTAAACATGAGGGAGAAAAGGGTCCAGAAAACCGGCCCATCTCCCCTTAACCCTTTTACTGCCATTGGTCCTACACCAAATCGTCTAAATATAGCTAGAACCAAAATAAAAAGACGTCGCCGGTACAGAAGGGGTTAATTATCCACTTGTGTAGGATCGGAAATGAAGTTCTCTCTTTCATGATAATTCCATGTTTGTTTGTTTTTTTGTTTTTATCTCGGTATTTTAGCTCTCAAAACATTACGACTAAAAATAATTTGCTTTACTAAAAACTCCTCTCTGATCTCCAACAATAACAATACAGTCAATTAACCACTTGCAAGTTTCTGGCTATAAGGAAGTTGGAGCCGTGAACATCGATATTAAAGAGAAATGCAATAATAATGTAGGTTTCTGATGGATTAAAAGTATGATACATTTGGTTTTATGTATTTATATATGTATTATGACCGTATTTTAGCTGATAATTCTGCTAAATATTGACGGCCACAGCTCCAACTTCCTTATAGCCTGAAACTCGCAAGTGGTCAATTATTCATAGACCGACGCGTATGTAATCGACGTAGGCAAAATATAAGTCTAGGAAGGAAGAAAAATAGGGAAGTAAAAAATAAAGATTTATATGAGAGTTTAAGGGGAGATGGGCCGTTTTTCTGGTCACCTTTCTTCCTCATGCTTATCTCCTTTAGTTTTGAGATTTTAAGACGTTTTCCCCATTAGTTTGTCGATTTAAGACCTATAGCCCCATTTCGTTGTCAATATTAAGACCTTTCGTTCCCTTTAGGTGTCGATTTGTTTCCTGGCGAGCAAAAGCGCGCCTGTAATTGTGGAGGAGCCGGCCTTCGGCCGTGATATTTTTCTACCGAAAAATTTACAAATTAATCTCGAAGGGGGATCTAATGGATTTTTTTTTTAAAGTATGATGAAGGTCTAGGGATAAAACTAAAAGATAAATGAATATATAAATATATAGACCCAAAAAAATAACCACTGTCCCCTTAATGGAATAATTAGAGACAAGCCATAGATAATTATATGAATTATATACAGTATACATTGTACATTTTAATTACGCCGGTTATGAAGGTAGTTGAGCAGGATTATATTCTATCTCTCGATTGGCAAGAGCCTTGATCCTAGAGGAGGTGGCCACGAATTAATCGCCTCCACACTCCTTTGTTAACCGTCAGCCGGCGGTTAACAAAGGACCACTTTCACTCATATAGCTCTCAACACCATCCCTCCATCTCACTCTAGGTATGTCTCTCCCTAAGCTCCACATGACCGAACAACCTCAAATGTTCCTCTTCACACTCCCCAGCACCTTCACATCTACACCACACCACTCTCATACTTCCTCACTCACTTAGGCTATATATCCCTCCATGTGACTCCACACGCACATCAACTCATTTCCATCCTTCTCACCCTTGATATATGTCTCTCCGACAACATCCACGATTCACTCCTGTACCGTAGGTCAACGTAGGGATCACCAGATTATGATGCAACCAGGTTTTTTTTTTATTCCATGCTCACCTCCCTATTCCTTTTGACTGTTTTCAGGGTACTGCACCTACAACCTTCCTCTCCTATTGTAACCTCTCCCGCACTTCATCCTCCAAACACCCATCTTTACTCATTACACTGCTCAAATACTTGAACTACCTGGCAGTTCCCATACCATACCAATCAACCTCTTTTCACACCCTGTGACTGCATCCCTCTTAACCCATACAGCCCCAGCAACGCGCCTGGCGCGTCACCCTAATTGCGCCGACCGTAACCTCAGGTGTAGCCACTCAAGAGGGCTCAGATTTGTATGGGAACTGTGTACGTATCCCACGCAACCGTGCCGATGGTTGAAAACTCTCAAAGTCCACGTGCGTGCGCGTGAGCGCGCAATAACCTTGTTTTTTGGGGTAATTGCCTTAAATTTTTTACTCTTGTAAAATACGTTTTCGGGGGCTCTGTAGGACCATTCTTTAAGCTTTTTGAGCGGTTTTTCGTGGTTTTTCCTTCATTCCTAATCCATTCGCTATTGTTTCTGGAATAAAACCATTTTTTGAAAATCGGCCGGGTTCTGGTGAACAAACATTACAAAACTAGCCAGGGCTGGACGGGTTAAGGGGGGATGGGCCGGTTTTTTGGACCACTTTCTCCCTCATGTTTAGCCCCATTAGTTTTCAGATGTTAAGATGTTTGCCCCATTAGTTAGTCGATTTTAAGACCTTTCGCCCCATTTCTTCGTCAATATTTAGACCTTTCGTGCTATTTAGGTGTCGATTTTTTCCCTGGCGAACGATAGTGAGCCTGTAATGTTGGAAGAACCGGCCTTCGGCCAGGACATTTTTCTACCGAAAAATGTACAAATTAATCTAGAAGGGGGATCTAATGGGATGTTTTTTTTTAATTTGATGGAGGTCTAGGGAGGAAACTAGAAAAATAATGAATACATGCAAAAATCGCCCAAAAAGTGAACCATCTCCCCTTAACCCCTAAAAGTCGGCGCGCAACTTAAGTCGAGTTAAATAAAGCTGGACTATGTGGCGGCGCTCGACATAACTCGAGTGGCAATTTCAGCACGTAATGTTGCTGAGAGAGAGAGACAATTGGTGGCAGGAGAGTAGCGAGTGTATGACTGCTCCAGACCACCGTGGCGAACCTACTGACACGAATCTCACCTCCCTCCTACCTCTCTCACTCGCTATATACGGAATTGTATCGGGAAAGTGGCTAATTACATGCTTTTTGCACTCGCGTTGCACGGTTATTGCAAGAAAACTAGCCATCATAAAAGGATCGTTATGGTGTCATTCGAAAGCTCTGTTTATGCCCTTTCAGGGATAGATACTTGTTTTACGTTCTGGGTCTTATTTAGGCATGAAAATGATCACGTAAACAGCCCTATTTTGGCTAAAAACACCCCGCTGGGCGGTACATATAAATAAACCGCATAGGCCGCTCGTAAAGGGTTAAAAGAACGTAGCCTTACTCTTTACAAAATTGACCTTCAGGTTCCGAATCTAACACACAAAATCTAACACATTTACTACATCCTGCAAGTCTTACTCATTATCCCTCATCAGAACTGTATCATCAGCAAACAGTAACATAGGCAACTTCCACTCCCTCACTTCCTTACTAGGGGCACACCAACATTCACTGTTCTTCCTTGTATAACATTCATGACTCCATCCATATCTATCTATCTATCTATCTATCTATCTATATACTGTACTGAACAACCGAATGATAGTATTACATTTCGATAATCTCTCGATAACCAACTAATGACACAGAATGCGCAAAATAGGCTACACAGTAAAACATCAATGTAAACCTTATTTAAGTTAGTGAATGTAGGACATCTTACAATAACTTTAAGAACAAAGCAATATTCATATATGATTTACCAAAGTTTAACGATTTACTGTAGTAGCGTAGTATTAACAAATTATGAGAAAGGTTATTTTGTAAAGCAATATAACTACAAGAAGCGAAAGAGGTACGAATAGTTCTTCCTTTCTACTGTAAACTCCAGAAACGTAGAAAATATGAATAATAATTATATAAAAGATAGCTATAGGTCAAGGTATTATATAAAATATAGCTATAGGTCAAGGTATTACATAAAAGATAGCTATAGGTCAAGGTATATAAAAGATAGCTACTGTATAGGTCAAGGTATTATATAAAAGATAGCTATAGGTCAAGGTATTATATAAAAGATAGCTATAGGTCAAGGTATTACATAAAAGATAGCTATAGGTCAAGGTATATAAAAGATAGCTACTGTATAGGTCAAGGTATTATATAAAAGATAGCTATAGGTCAAGGTATTATATAAAAGATAGCTATAGGTCAAGGTATTATATAAAAGATAGCTATAGGTTCAAGGATTATATAACAGATAGCTATAGGTCAAGGTATTATATAAAAGATCGCTACTAAAAGCTATAGGGTTTAGTATAAAATATATCAAGTATTATAGAAAAAGATAGCTATAGGTCAAGGTATATATAAAAGATAGCTATAAGGCAAAGAATTTTATAAAAGATAGCTATAGGTCAAGGGATTTTATAAAAGAGAACTACTGTATAGGTCAGGTATTATATAAAAGATAAAGCTATAGGTCAATGTATTATATAAAAGATAGCTATAGGTCAGGTATTATAATAAAAGATAGCTATAGGTCAAGGTATTATATAAAAGATAGCTATAGGTCAAGGTATTATATAAAAGATAGCTATAGGTCAAGGTATTATATAAAAGATAGCTACTGTATAGGTCAAGGTATTATATAAAAGATAGCTATAGGTCAAGGTATTATATAAAACGATAGCTACTGTTAGGTCAAGGTATTATATAAAAGATAGCTATAGGTCAAGGTATTATATAAAGATAGTACTGTATAGGTCAAGGTATTATATAAAAGATAGCATAGGTCAAGGTATTATATAAAAGATAGCTACTGTATAGGTCAAGGTATTATATAAAAGATAGCTATAGGTCAAGGTATTATATAAAAGATAGCTATAGGTCAAGGTATTATATAAAATATAGCTATAGGTCAAGGTATTACATAAAAGATAGCTATAGGTCAAGGTATTATATAAAAGATAGCTACTGTATAGGTCAAGGTATTATATAAAAGATAGCTATAGGTCAAGGTATTATATAAAAGATAGCTACTGTATAGGTCAAGGTATTATATAAAAGATAGCTATAGGTCAAGGTATTATATAAAAGATAGCTATAGGTCAAGGTATTATATAAAAGATAGCTATAGGTCAAGGTATTATATAAAAGATAGCTATAGGTCAAGGTATTATATAAAAGATAGCTATAGGTCAAGGTATTATATAAAAGATAGCTATAGGTCAAGGTATTATATAAAAGATAGCTATAGGTCAAGGTATTATATAAAAGATAGCTATAGGTCAAGGTATTATATAAAAGATAGCTACTGTATAGGTCAAGGTATTATATAAAAGATAGCTATAGGTCAAGGTATTATATAAAAGATAGCTATAGGTCAAGGTATTATATAAAAGATAGCTATAGGTCAAGGTATTATATAAAAGATAGCTACTGTATAGGTCAAGGTATTATATAAAAGATAGCTATAGGTCAAGGTATTATATAAAAGATAGCTATAGGTCAAGGTATTATATAAAAGATAGCTATAGGTCAAGGTATTATATAAAGATAGCTACTGTATAGGTCAAGGTATTATATAAAAGATAGCTATAGGTCAAGGTATTATATAAAAGATAGCTATAGGTCAAGGTATTATATAAAAGATAGCTATAGGTCAAGGTATTATATAAAAGATAGCTATAGGTCAAGGTATTATATAAAAGATAGCTATAGGTCAAGGTATTATATAAAAGATAGCTATAGGTCAAGGTATTATATAAAAGATAGCTATAGGTCAAGGTATTATATAAAAGATAGCTATAGGTCAAGGTATTATATAAAAGATAGCTACTGTATAGGTCAAGGTATTATATAAAAGATAGCTATAGGTCAAGGTATTATATAAAAGATAGCTATAGGTCAAGGTATTATATAAAAGATAGCTATAGGTCAAGGTATTATATAAAAGATAGCTATAGGTCAAGGTATTATATAAAAGATAGCTATAGGTCAAGGTATTATATAAAAGATAGCTATAGGTCAAGGTATTATATAAAAGATAGCTATAGGTCAAGGTATTATATAAAAGATAGCTATAGGTCAAGGTATTCTTATGCTACGTACATGATAAAAATGCAGGCGATTATACGGGCAAGACAACAGGTAGTGAGGTCAAGATATTTGATTTATACTACACATAAATAATAAAGATATAGTTGAAAATACAACTCAAGTAAAAGGTCAAGAGGATTCCATACTCTTCACGACCAAAATGAGAGAGAGAGTGCAATTATGTTCGCGTCAAAAATGTAGTGTAGTGAGGTTAAGGGGAGGCAGACCGTTTTTCTGGACCCCCTTCTCCCTAATGTTTAGCCCCACTAGTATTGAGATTATAAATCGTTCGGCCCATTAGTTTGGCGATTTTAACACCTTTTGCCACATTTCGTTGTCAATTTTAAGACCTTTCGTGCCATTTAGGTGTCGATTATTTCCTGGCGAGCGAAAGCGAGCCTGCAATTTTGAGAGGAACCGGCCTTCGGCCGGGACATTTTTCTACCGAAAAATTTACAATCTAGGGGGTGTTTTTCTAAGCCTGATGGAAGTCTAGGGACGAAACTTAAAAAATATATGAATACATTAATTAATAGACCAAACAAACGGACAGCCTCCCCTTAATATATTGTATGTTGCGTTTTACTATTATTCATGCATAATACAGATACAGGGGAAAATGACAAAACGATTTCCCCCTTCAAGACCAAAGTGAGAGAGAGAGAGCGCTCGCAAATTATACGCCAAGAAAGTCAACAGGGACGATTTTGATTGATACTATCCATGCAAAATAAAGACCCGTGTGAAAATACAAAGCAAGCAAAAGATACCAGAATGAGAGGTTGCAAATTCCACGTAGCGAGATCAAGATATTTTTTGTTTTATAACCCCATGCAAAATACAGAAGCTGCAAATAACGAGATCAAGATATTTTGTGTTTATAACCCCATGCAAAATACAGAAGCTGCAAATAACGAGATCAAGATATTTTTTGTTTATAACCCCATGCAAAATATAGAAGCTGCAAATAAAACGCAAGTCAAAGGCCGAGATATGCTCCTTTAAGGGGGAGGTAGTCGAATTTGATGGACCCCCTTGTCCCTCATGTTTAGCATTAATTTTGAGATTTTAAAACGTTTGTTCCATTAGTTTGGCTTATTTGAGACCTTTCGCCTAATTTAGTTGTCAATATTAAGAACTTTCGTGCCATTTAGGTGTCAATTTTTTCCTGGCGAGCGATAGCGAGCCTGTCATTTTAGAAAGAAGCGACATTAAATTTTGTCTACCGAAAAATTTACAAATTTATCTTGAAAGGGGGTTTACGGGGGGGGGGGGGGGGTGTTAAGCTTGATGGTGATCTAGCGAGGAAACTCAAAAGTAGATAAACAAAATATCTATATCTATACTGTATATATATATATATAGACCAAAAAATAAGCACTACCCCCTTAAGGGTTAAGATATGTTGTTTTATACCACCCATGCAAAATACAGAAGCTGCAAATATAACACAAGTCAGAGCCACGAAATGCTCCTCCCCCTCCCGTGACGACCAGAAATGAGTGAGAGGTCGCAAATTCCCCGTCAAGCGAGTCCAAAGGGAGGGCGGGGTAAAACTGGCCACTTGGAAATGAGCGGAAGGAACCGGTCTCCTTTCCTCCTCCCATCATGCAATTCACTGCGGCAGCAATCACCGCAGAATTGTGCAAGTTGCCTCAAAATTCCCTTCATTCTCCCTCTCCTATTTCTGCCTCGGTTCTTCATTCATATTCATATTTTCCCTCTCGCTCTCGCTCTCACCCTCTTTCTCTCTCTCACACACACACATACAAACACACACACACACACACACTATCTCTTCCTCTCTCTCGCTCCTTCATCCTTGTTCAATTTCTCAGATTTTTATATATTCTGCTCTCTCGCTCTCTCTCTCTCTCTCTCTCCCTCCCTCCCCCCTTACCTTCCGCTTAGTAGCAAATATTGTTAGAATTAAGTCCGGAATGCCAAATAGGGACCACATGGTCTGTGCAGTCTGTGTATATATGGAACTCTATGTAACTCTGCACGCGGCTCTTTTTATTATTCATTCTGGCTCCACCTTGATGCTCTCTCTCTCTCTCTATTCTTATTCATGCCCTTTCATCTCGATTCCCACTCGCTCATTTCGATTCTTTCCATGAACCTTTTTACACACACTCTCTCTCTCTCTCTCTCTCAAGGCGGAGTTACACAGGCATTTTTCCCCCAAAACTGTAAAACGGCAATTTGATATTAGCAATATTAGAGGGCTCCATTTGCATTGGTTTCGACAACTATACCCGTAGTAATGTCCTCTATCGGAAAGCTTAGTCATTTAGCAGCTGCCTTTTTTTATAGTTAACCCCTTCACCACCATCACGTAATTTTCATCATATTCTGGTTACCATTACACGATTTTCATTAGTTTATAATCTACCTCTACGACACAAATGGGTCAATACGATCTCAATAAACCTACTTAACCCTTTGAGTACCAGCGACGTGTGTTATCTTATATTCTAGCTATATTTAGACGATATTATGCAGCATAGGAAGGCTCTGCGGTAGTTAAAAGGGTTGGTTGAGATAGTTTGCAGACTTTTTGTATTGCTATTGGTCCTTTCTAATCCGAACAAAATCGTCTACTAGTTGCCATAATATTAAGAACAGGACGTCTCTGGTACTGTATGGGTTAATAACATAGGTCATAGGTCCTTCTTAAACTGCATAAAATCATCTATTTTTAGCCAGAATCAAAGGTTCAAAGGTGTCATGGTGCTGAAAGGGTTAATGGAACAATAAGAAACTGCCATGTACCTGCACTGTGTTAACCCTTTCTGCTTGCTATATTTAGAAGATTTTATTAAGCTTAGGAAGGATATGTGGTAGCTAAAAGGATGAATTGAGCCTTGTAATCGGCAGACATCCTTCCTAAACTGAACATAATTGTCTACTAGTTGCCAGAATATTATGAAAAGGATGTCACCGGTACAGAAAGGGCTAATGCCAGGTTTTCACAACTAACTATGTATTTGGTTATATTATAAAAACAGTTAGTAATAGCTGAGCAATGAAGATGGGGACACGACAGTTTCCCGCCAACAAAGGAAAACAAACAGACTATAAAGAAGATTATTACTTTAGTTGGCTGTTTTATTACATACCTTCAAGTATATTATGTTTACTTTATTTTCTCTTTTAGTTTGCTTCCTAGACTTCTATCAAGCTTAAAAAAAAAATATATATATATATATATATATATATATACTGTATATATATATATATATATATATATATATATATATATATATATATATATATATATATATATATATATATTATAAAAAAAACAAAAAACAGAAATAATAATAACACCCCCACGACCCATTTTTTTCGAGATTAATTTGTACTTTTTTCGGTAGTAAAATGTCCTAACCCAAGGCCGGTTCTTCCTAGATTACAGACTCACTGTTCCTTGCCAGGAAAAGATCGACACCTACATGACATCAAAGTTGTTGTTGTTGTTGTTGTTGTTCCCCAAGCTGCCTGGCCGAACAGCCCCAAGGCCCCGAGCACGGCCAAGGCCATAGCCGAGCACCCCCACAGAACCCTCCCTGCCGACCACAATAAAGCCTGGGTGACCGAAGCCACTCCATGGCGGGGAGCTGAGGAGGGTGCGGAAACGCCCGGGAAACCAAAGCCCCACATCAAAGTTATTAATATTGACAAATAAATGGGACGAATGGTCTTAACATCGCCAAACTAATGCGGCAAACGTCTTAAAATCTATAAACTAGTGGGGCTAAACATGAGGGAGAAGGGGTAAAAAAAAACCCACACATTTAATTCAGAAGTTGCCAGGGAAGAGCTAAGCCAAATTAACACGAGAACATTTATCTGCAACCCTAGTCTGCCAGCTTTTATAATCAATTGTTATCAACATCGCATCACCTACAATAATCTACCTCCAGTCTATTTATCGATACCAGTTAACCCAGTCAGTACCGGTGGCGCCCTCTTCATTATATTCTGGCAACTATTAGACGATTTTATTCAGTTTAGGGAGGACGTCTACCATTCAAAAGTCTATAAACTCTCAATTAATCTTTTTAGCTCCCTAGTGTTCCTTCTTAACCCATGCAGTACTGGTGACGTCCTTTTCATCATATTCTGGCAATTAATAGACGATTTTTTTCAGCTTAGCAAGGATCTGTGGTAGCTAAAAGGAATACATGAGATAGCCTGCAGCCTTTTTATTTCTAGCGGTCCTTCCAAAGCTGAAGTAAAACATTAATAATTTCCAGATTATAAGAAAAATACGTCACCAGTACTGAATGGGTTAAGCTGAAACAAAGTTTAAATATATCCAGAATGAAACGAAGTCGGGTGTTCTCGTGTACTGAATGACAAATACCTTCCTCCTATAGCTTCCTGTTATACCAGGATTTTTTGCTGGATAAAAGGTGGATCCTAACTTTAACTGGGCAGAGAAGGAATTCACACACAGACACCCACCCAAACATGCAGAGGTGTAAGGACAACACAGGAGTACATTTATAGTTATTATAGTCAATATAGATAACAACATATGTTGGCTTACTTGGCCAATGGTTCACACATATAATGGCATAAATACAATACACAAAATCATGGACATGGAATTATATACCCCGGAGCGGAAATGAATCGCAAAAGTATTAAGACTAGGGGTTACTGCTCCTTTGAAATAGCACTAGAAATTACACACACAAATAAATATTTATAATGCACTGAGTGTCTCTTGAATATCAGAGTTTATCACGGATATATTAGTATCCTAAAACACACACTTAGGAATCTTCGCACATAGCTTTAGACAAGTAACGGAAGCACTTCTCGAACGAATTTAGCATGAAATGAAAGCATAAACACAATTAAATAATCACAAGTCACTTGGTCACTGTGCGTGGAAAGATAGTGTCACTGGGGTTGATTAAAATTTAAAACTTGCAACTTACGTGTATCACTGTATGGGTGTATGCGGCTATAAAGTCAAATATTACCATACGTGATCACACAAGGAGTTCATATACAAAATATTCTACTTTATACCGATAGATGCGTGTGGTTTGTGTCCTCATTTATAGAGGCCTATCAAATGAGAAGGGAGGTCTGTTATACAGCCTTCAGCAAAGCTAAGTTCTTTGTTCTGGTGCCATGTTCAAACATCTACGGACCTCCCTCGGGCTCATCCTTGTAGTGGCTTCAACGTCAGGGTTGGTGGTGGGTGGTCCTCTGGCAACGTCCTCCAGCAGGTCTCGACACGGCGGTGAGTTGGCTCCTTACCATTCAGGGGTTGAGAGGTAGGGGGGAGGGCTCAGATAAGTTACTAGGGAGCACGGACCAGTGTACTGGCAATCTAGCAACTCCTATACTCAAGTTGCAGGCACCACATGGACCAGTGTTCTGGTGATAGCCTTTACCCAAGCCTGGAGGGCTAGAGAACATACTAGGCAGTGCAGACCAGTGTTCTGTCCACCTAGCAATTCCTCTTTCGAGTAAGGGAGATGTCCTTATGGCCTGGGTAATACCGATACCAAAGTTGGGGAGGGCCAGAGAATCTATTAGGCAGCTCGGACCAGTGTTCTGTCCACCAAACAATTTCTCGGTAGGGTTTGGGACGATACCCAGGGACTGAGTTATAGCGGGCTAGACGGACCAGTGTTCTGGCAGCAAGCTAAAGCTCAAGGATCAGGCTCAACAGACTACTCAGACCAGTGTTATGGCAGTAAGTCACTTCCCAGGATCTGCACAATAACTAGTCATATGGACCAGTGTTCAGACAACTTCTTGTTATTATACAATTCCTCCTTTACTATCCTTAGGCAAGTGGGACAGCTTAGGAAGCTCCAAGTCTATGTAGCTTTTTGCACTGACCAGTGTACAGGCAATTGGATTTAGGCCAGGAGATTGGATAGGGCTAGATGATGTTAAACTGCACTGACCAGTGTTCAGGCAGATCACATTGCACCTTGGAATCGGCAGCTACTCCGACTGCACCCTGTCTGCCCTCTGCTGGTTTTGTCTTGCATGTCATACAATCAGCAATGTAGTCCGAGGTGAGGTATCTGTGAGTAAAAGAGGCATGGGGTTAAGGTGTCAATTTTGGAGGGCTCAGGTCGACCACCACAGCGCGGGCACAGCGCTGAGAGCAGGAAGGGTCCCAGAGCTCTCCTGTGAATTTGGCAGGTGTCCAGGCTGGTGTGGCAATTGGTTCGCTTCGTCTCCGGGGCTCTTCTGGGCTGCGGCGTCTCTTGGATGTTTTGTGGTGCTTCCTAGATTTGTGATATTTTTTTTTTTCCCCTATATTCCAACTACTCCCTCTCGGGCATAGGCTGAGAGCCTGTACATTCAACGGTGAAGCCTGTGAGGTCTCGTTTGTTTCGCCTTTCCTTGGGTGGTGAAGTGACTTACCTGATGGCATTGGTTCTGATTTCTCGGGGCTCTGGTGTTGCTTCCCGTTCTTGTGGATCTCTTATTTTCTGTCTTTCTATCCTTCCTTCTTTCCTACTGGCGTCTTCCTGTTCTTGCTGGTCTTTCTGTTTTCTTTCTCTATTGCTCTGGTCGCTGCTATCTCCCGAGTTTCGTCTTTTCTCTCCCATTTTACTTCCTTCGTTGGGGAAGAAGCTACGGCCCTGTGGCTGGAGGTCGTACTGGATGTTAGTTGTTGTAGACCAGGTTGGTTCTGCGTGCTTGAGGAGGCGCCACCATTTCTGCGATCATACGTCGGGGGCAGTAAAGGGGTCGAGGCAAACGGACATGTAGGAGAGGTCAGTGGCGGCGTGTAGGGCTTTCTGGAGTTAATCAGGAAAATGGAAGCGAGAGATGTGGCCTTCCCTGTTGTACCAGAAGACGTTTTTGATGAAGGTTGTTGCGTACGACATGGTAGCTGATACAGGAGATGATGCTTTGGTGGAGGTCGGGAAGAGAGTGCCGGGTAGTGACCTGACAGCGTTCGGGTGAAGGGTTGGTGGGGACAGAAAGGTACCGATGAGGCCCAAGTGGTGAGACCTGGTGCTGGGCGCTGGTACAGTTGTGTTTGTTGGAGTGTTTTGGGGGTTTGATGGTGACGGCAAGAGATATGATAGTAACTGAATGATATTTGAATTTATGGAAGAGGGGGATTTTTGAGGTTTTGGTGATGTAGGTGGTGAAAAACGGGCTGGTGGTTTTGACAGGCGGCCTGATTTAGTGACTGTGGGAGTAGGCTTGTATGGTTTGTCATAAGAAGTTGATGAGGTAGGTGAACAAGGTGATGCCGGGGTGGGAGAGGTGGGGTGTTTGGCGTGACTGGTTGAGAAGGAAGAGGAGGAGTAGGAACACGAGGGGGAATGGGTGTGGTGGATGGGCAGATGGTGATAGGAATTGAGGTAGAGGATTTTCTGTAGGTAGGGGGGCTAGGTTGACTGGATGGGTAGGGTTGGCGGGGAGGGGCAAGGCGATTAGGTAGAGGGGGTTGGGAGATAGGGATAGCAGAGTTAGGAGAGGGGTGGTTGGTTGATGAAGGAGGTGAGCATTGAGGTGAGTGGGTGGCTGAGGAGGAGGTAGAGGAGGGAGTTTTGCGGGGTTGAGCTGTGGAGGGATCAGGGAGTGGTGGGAAGGTTTGTTGACTACCTGAATTTGATAGGGTTTTGAATCTAAGGGATCTGTGTGGCAAAGTTGTTTTAGTTTTGGTTTTATATGATGGTGGTCTGGCAGAAGTTGAATGCTTAGGTGAGGGTTTTAAACGTTTTGGGAGGGAGGGGTGGCAGGTGAGTTTGGGTTTGGTAGAGATAGAGAATGGTGATGGGTCGGGGGCGGGTAGGGGTGAAGCGGGGTGGTTTCTGAGGGGCGAGGTGATAGTCTGGGGGTGAGGTTGAAACTAGGGGAGGGAGGTAAAAATGGTGGTGTAATGGTGATGGGAATTTTAGGTTTATGCATTTGAGGTGCTTTCGTGACTTGTTCTGAAAGAATATTGCGGTCATTAGTTTGGGAAGATTGATCGCGCTTTGGCAAGTTTGAATCATTTGTAGTATCAGGGGTAATTGGTTTATAAATGCGTACGTAACGGTTTCTGTAAATTCTCGACTCGCCGTGGTACTTGATTATGACCTGAAACGGATTCGGGACTTTAATGATGGTGTGAAGGCCGATGCAGTGGGGCCCTAGCTTGTTGGTGATGGGTAGCTTTGCAACGATGACTTGGTCTCCGATGGCGAAGGGGATCTGTGGTGATGAGGCGTCCTCCTAAACGCCCTGGCAGGTCTGGGTGTGATGGAGATGATTCTTGAGGTGAGTGAGAGGTTCTGGAGTAAACTCACGCCATCTACGTCATCACTGGCGCAAAAATCAGCCGCCCGAAAACACGCGTTTAAGCATCCCGCGCGGGATACCTGCCCGCTAGAGGGTTAATAGTCAATTGTGAAGATTTTTTTTTTTTTTGCAGAATTGGGTATGCCGTCTTCTTTCCAAAATGCGGAAGCGGCACTTCTACTTTATTATTATCATTATTATAATTATTATTATTATAAATATCATTAATGTCACAGTAAAGGTCCACCAGCATTCTTACCTGAGTGCCGGGAACATGTAATGCCAGGCCGGAGTGACCCTGCTGGACTGATCTCCCGTATGGTGTCACCCACTCAGATCCTACCTGAAGGAACACACACGATTATGATATATTACACATTTAACAAATTTACATAAACTAACACAGACAAATAATTAACAATACAGTTTCTACTGTAAGAAACTGTAAGAAATATACCCGGTACAGTGTGTGTATGTGTGTGTGTGTGTGTGTGTAATAATAATAATAATAATAATAATAATAATAATCGGTTTATTTCAAGCCGGCAGCCAATGGGGCTGAAAATACACAGACTTAACCTAGATCTTATCCTAATGGATCAACAGACTGATCCTGGCAGCTAACGAGAGCGCCTACATACTCCCAAGGGAGTAGGACGTGGGCAGGAGACTTTGTGGGTCCCCCGAGACGATCCGCCCAGATCTTGCCTTCACGGCCAGAGAAAGTTTTTGAGAGAACTTCCCCTGCCGGCGCGTGGGATTGAACCCCCGACACCAGAGCTAGCGCTCCCAATACAGAGTACTAAGCGCGCTCGGCCACCGTGACCGTGTGTGTGTGTGTGTGTGTGTGTGTGTGTGTGTATATATATATATATATATATATATATATATATATATATATATATATATATATATATATATATATATCTATATATATATATATATATATATATATATATATATATATATATATATATATATATATATATATCCTTTCAGGAGAGTGGCACAAACACATTCAGTATTACACACAACTTAATCGCATCATGGTCAGTACTAAATGTAGGTGGCCACATATTACGCCATAGCAGTAATCTAGCATTGTGTTACTTTTTTAAGTGGTGAGGGGGTATTATGGTCAGTTAATTGGGTCGGTTACACTGGTAACCATATCCGACATTTTCATCTGCTTCGTGCGATTGCTGGCTAACAACAGGGTATCATGACCATCCAAATTCTTAGCATGGCATAAAAGGGTCATCCCAAACCCTTACCATTTCTAGCTGTTGATCTTGAATGGCTTCAATGGGCAATTGTATGTGTTTCAAGCTATTACGCACACATTAATACAATGACCGCAACTGTGGGTACGCCTATTGAGCCAGGTGTTAATAATATCAAAGTTTAATTCAAAATTTAGGTAATTACCGAATTCTATGTAATTATGATAATCGTGTTTTTATATGCACACCCACACACCAATAGAAAATGAGAGAGGAGTTACAAGGAATAGTTAGACCTTGTGGTTCATTCCAGAGAGATACTCGAATAGGAAAGAGAGATATTGTATAGAGAACTGCACTCATTGCAGAGTGCGCAAAATTGAAAATACTGTCTACTCTCTTGTTGCATTTCTCTACTGAAGAACTATATACAACTTCTGAGGAAAGTTTGTTCCAAGTAGAATATATCTTAAAATATGTGAAAAAGTTTCCACATACACTAGTACTGAATCTCTTCTATTCTAAATTCCAGCCATGGCTGTGTTTTTTATTCTTATTGAGAATAATTTTGTTGTCTAAATCCACATTGTAAATCCCATTAAGTACCGGTATTTTAAAGACTTCAATGAGTTGACCTCCTAGTCAACACGTTCCAACGAAAAGACACAAAGAGATCTCAACCGCTTCTCATAGCTGAGGCCATATCAAAGCATTGTTGAGTGTAAGTTCAGCACCCTACCTGTATCTCGGACCGCCTTGGAGATCGGCCCAACATCAATTAATTTCTAATCAATTCTAATTTATAATCCTTCTGCTTATACTGTAAACCTTATCTATCGGTTGGACTCCTCTGATCACAACCATATCTCTGTTACCTGTCCTATCTCTCCAGTACTGCCATCTGATCCTTCCAGCCAGCGACACTAGTGGCATTTTGGAGCCGCCGACCGGGAGGCTCTACAGCAGTAGCCTACTTCTTTGATTTTCCTTGGAATGATTTTTGCTTCTGTGGCCCTCAGAGAGTGTCGAGCGCATTACTGAGGTGATCCTGTCAGGCATGGGGGTATACGTTCCATTTTCTTTCACTCAGACTAACACTCATAAACCTTGGTGTACTCACACTTGTTCAACTACTGTCCACAATAAGGAGGAAGCATACAGACAGTACTGGCGTCTTCAAACTCCAGAATCTAGACCTCTTTATGTTTCTGCTCGGAATCATGCCAAATCTGTTCTTCTACTTGCCAAAAATACTTTCATCAATGGTAAATGTAATAAACTTTAAAATTCTAACTCTTCCTAAGCTTTTTAGCACCTAACCAAAAACCTGTCCAATAACTTTTTTTTTTCATCTTTCCCTCATCTTTTCCGCTTAGATGGCACCACCGTCACTTCTTTTTCACTGACAAAGCTGAACTCTTAGCTCAAACTTTTGCTAAAAATTCAAACTTCGACTATTCCGATGATGTTCCTTCCTCTCCACCACCCTCTCACTTACTTATGCCAAATATTGTAGTCTCTTCCAAAGATGTACTTTCTGTCCTCTTTGGGCTTAATACTAAGAAGGCATACAGATCAGATGCTGTCTCTCCTGCTGTTCTCAAAAACTGTGCTTCCGTGCTGATTCCTTGTCTAGGTAAATTCTTCCGCCTATGTCTTTCATTTAACACCTCTCCTTCTTGCTGAAAGTTTGCTCTCATTCAACCTGTTCCGAAGAAGGGCAACTGCTCTCAACTCTCCAACAATCATCCAACTTCCCTCAACGTACCTTGAATTTGGCTCGGTCACTTTTTTGGCTTTAAGGGAGACACTTGTTAAAGGCATCCTGCCTTTTGTCTCCTCTATACACATAAATAGAACAAGACAAAAAGGACTATCTCCTTATTTCTGTATTGGAACTGTCTCTTAATATACCCTGATAATTTATGGGGTTTCTTTTATAATTCAATGCATTGCTTGGAAAACTTTTGGTCACTGCTAATCATAACACCTAAATCTTTTTCCAAATCAGTCTTGCCCAATTATGAATCACCTAACTTGGGATTAGTTAAGTCGATATGTATCACCTTGCACTTCTTCAAGTTTAGTTGCATCTGCCATGTCTTAGACCTTCCGCTAAGTCTGTTAACCCTAGTCTGATGGGAGACATAATGGGACGCTATATCTAAATCAATGGGGACTAGCCGCGCCACACACTCCTCAGTATCTCACATGCCTCAAGCAAGAAAGTA
>CM064521.1:23846874-23979119 GCA_032716605.1 Paralithodes platypus
GCGACGCTGGAGTTCCTGTAGTTCGTGGAGGTCCTTGATTTGCACGAAGATGTCATCCACGTATCTACAGTAGACGGCTGGTCGTTGGGCAGCTAGGAGCTCTTCCTCGATGGTACCCATGAAAAAGTTCGCAAAAAGAACTCCTAGGGGGCTGCCCATCGCCACACCGTCTATCTGCTTGTACATGTTGCCCCGGGGGCAAAGGAAGGGGGCCCGGAAAACAAAATCAAATTAATAATTTATTACAAATCCCCCAAGACCTCCAACCTCGTTCTCCGCAACAAACCAGCCTCCACCAAGATAAAGAGCCCGATGACCGACGATCACGTCATTTACCAACATACCTGTAATTATGAGGACTGTGGACCTCATTCCTATATTGGTATGACGCAGACTCGTCTTTCACGTCGGTTAACTCTTCACCTTCAGGCTGGAGCCATCAAAGACCACTATCTCACCCCTAACCACCCTCACCTCACACGCAACGAGTTAGAGAAACACACCACCATACTCGATAAAGAAAGTGACCCAAGGAGATTACCTATACTCGAAGCTTTATATATCCAAGCCTTACATCCCAACATCAACAACCAAACTCTGGACCTTCAGATCCTTCCTTCTGCCAAAAGGCACTACCCTACAGGACCTAACACCCCTCCTCGCCCCCCGGTGCCCTTGACGCAGCCCCCCGCGCTACCTCCTTCAGCTTCGTCTTCTGCAGGCGCCACACAACTTAGGCCACGCCCCTCGACACGCAGCCAATCAGCTTCGACCCCACCTACTGACCACCATCCCGCATCCAGTGCGCATGCGTGAAGCGGTTAACCCCTTTCTCTCTCCTAATTTACGCTTCCACCAATAGCAGACTTTTGCCCCCTGTTTTCCGCCTCCTCTGATCCTCCACCCTCTATATATACCCTTCCTGTTTACCTTTTATATCATTCCTTCCTTACTTGATAATGCTGGTTGTCCAGTGAAACGCGTCGTATATCCTGTATCATCATGTACATTTATGTAACCCTGTACCACCATGAATTTTGCTCATCTCCTTCATCTACTTCCTGCCACCCAGCGAAAACTCATCAGAGACCTGGAAACTTTGAATAATAAAATTTCCAACGCAGAAATTGCCATTTCTTTCAACCTCGTATGTATTAAAGAAAATTTATTACCTGGCTTTACTAACATATATATATATATATATATATATATATATATATATATATATAATATACAGTATATATAAAACCAACTGTACACATCTAGTATAATATTAGTTATAACTTTGCTCTAAATTGCCTTTGTATCATTCTTTCTCCCACTCTTCAAAGTACAGTTGACCAAATAAGTCAAGTCTCAATTGGCCTTATTATTGCCCGCTCGGTGGTGCAGTAATATCTGCCAGACAGTGAAAATTATGTGCAATTGTTGACTAAGATGTTAATAAATGTTGAATTAAAATGTAAATTATTATTTTTTTCAATTACGGTGACACATAATATAAATTATAACAATTTCCTGACGCTTGTTTTCTCCTTAAGGGGGGTCGCCTGCTTTTTGTTTCTCCTTTTCTTTCTTTCTCTGGCTTGCATCCATTCGGCTCCATTCAACCTACTGTTTAAAGACGTTTATCCCCATCCAGGTGTCTATAAATTCCTGCCGAGTGATAGCGAGCCAGCATTGTATGGAGAAATCCAGCTTCGCCAGAGATATTTTTCTATCGAAAAATTTACAAATTTAGCCTACTGACAAAAACAAACAAATATGCTGGCTCGCTACCGCTCGCCAGGAACAAATCGAGACCTGGATGGGGATAAACGTTTTAAAACAGTAGGCTGAATGTGGCCGAATGAATACAACCTAGAGAGAGAGGGAGAGAGAAGAAAAAAAACGAGGTGGGCCCCCTTAAAATAATTCCCTTTATTTCCTGGTCAGTATTGGTGACCAAACAACTCAACAAGCAGACCATATCAACCGACCTCTTAAGAGGAGATGGTTCACTTTTTGGCCGATTTTTGCATGTATTCGTTATTTTTCTAGTTTCCTCCCTAGACCTCCATCAAATTAAAAAAAAAAAAAAAACATCCATTAGATCCCCCTTCTAGATTAATTTGTAAATTTTTCGGTAGAAAAATTACAGGCGCACTATCGTTCGCCAGGGAAAAAATCGACACCTAAATAGCACGAAAGGTCTAAATATTGACGAAGAAATGGGGCGAAAGGTCTTAAAATCGACTAACTAATGGGGCAAACATCCTAACATCTGAAAACTAATGGGGCTAAACACGAGGGAGAAAGTGGTCCAGAAAACCGGCCCATCCCCCCATAAAAATTTGGGTTATGATAATATTGTGTTGTATTCCTGTTGAGGATTTTGCTTGCTTTTGCCATTTTCGAGCCATGTATTTTACTTTAGCCCCTTTTTTTTTTTTTTTTTTTTCTATGTGATTGAGGGAGGCAAAAGGCATAACTGCCTATAGCGAGTGCCTCCCCCATAGTTGAAAGAGTGACAGGGCCAAAATCAAGGGACGTTCGAGCCAAAATGCCTAATGGGGCAAACATCCTAACATCTGAAAACTAATGGGGCTAAACACGAGGTCTATTCGCTGTAAGTAGGCGAAAAATCATGACCTCTAACCTCTGTAACTCAAACACGACTAAAATAATTGAGCTAAAATTTCTACCATTTGGGAAGAGTCAGTCAAGGAATAGACGTGGAAATTTACAGCCAATTTGTTCTAGCCCCTTTTGAGTTACAGAGGATAGAGGTCATGATTTCTCGCCTACTTACACCGAATAGACTATAGGCTTACAAAAACGCCTTACAAAATTTCCTTCAAACTAAAAAATAAAATACTCACCCAGACCCATCTTCTTGCTTATTATTATTATTATTATTATTATTATTATTATTATTATTATAGTCTCTTCGCTGTAGGTAGGCGAAAAACCATTACCTCTATCCTCTGTAACTCAAAAACGACTAGAGTAATCGAGCTATATTTTCTACCATTTGGGAAGAGTCAGTCAAGGAATAAGTGTGGAAATTTATAGCCAATTTGCTCTAGCCCTATTTGAGTTACAGAGGATAGAGGTCATGATTTCTCGCCTACCTACAGCGAATAGACTATAACTCATGGTCATCTTCCAACCCCCCCCCCCTAACTCCCTCAGTGTTCAAGATGGAGAGCCCATACTTGGCATGCATACTAAGGGGGTGCCATAATAGGTTTTAAGGTATATATTTATTATGTAGTGTATTAATATTATATTTTTAGTTTGTTTCCTAGACCTCCATCTAACTTAAAAACACACCTCAAGCCCCCCCCCCCCCTAATTCCAGATACATTTGTACATTTTTCGGAAGACAATTGTTCCTCCTAAAATACCGGCTCGCTATCGCTCGCCAGGAAGAAAATCGAAAATTAAATGGCAAGAAAGGTATTAAAATTGACAAAGAAATGGGTCGAAAACTAACTGGGCGAACGTTTTAATATCTCAAAACTAATAGGGCGAAACATAATGGAGAAGAGGCTCCATAAAATAACCCTTAAAAGCTTACATTTGCTCAACGACGTCATCCAAGGTCAACGGGAAGAAACACAGAGGCTTTTAAGGGGAGGTTTGTTTTTTCCGGAGCCCTTCTCCCTCATGTTTAGCCCCATTATTTTGGCTACTTTAAGACCTTTTGAGCTATTTAGGTGTCAGTTCTATCCTGGCGAGCGATAGCGAGCCATAAATAAAGGAGGAACTGGGCCGGGACATTTTTCTACCGAAAAATTTACAAATCTACCTCAAAGGGGTTATTTTTCAAAGCTTGATGGAGGTCGTGGGAGGAAACTAGAACTATTAAATAAATGAATATGTATATCTCATGACGCATTTTTGTTTGGCTTTTTTTTTTTTCTTTTTTTTTGGCCATTATAAACTGCTTTTATTCAGATTAGGAAAAGTGTATGGAATTCACTTACAAAGTGTATGGAATTCACTTACAATTCCCACAGAACCTTCCTAAGTTGCAAAAATAGTCTAATGATAGCCAGAATAAACTGAAAAAATACGTCATAATCTTCAAAGGGTTAATCAAACGAATTGAGCACAATAATACGGACATGTGCTACGTGTGGTCTCGCCAATTGAACACTGTAGGTAGCGCCAACGAACTTGACAATAATCTGGATCTCTTAACTTCTTATAACTCAAAATGAATGAAATCGATCGGGCTGGCATTTCTATCATTTGGGAAGAGTCCACCAGGATATAGGTGTAAAAAATTACAGCCAGTTTACTCTAGGTCCTTTTGAGTTACGAAGAGTTCAGGGATCAAGATAATTGTCAAGTTCGTTGGCGCTACCTATAGTGAGTTTCGTTCTATAAGAAAGTTGGAGCTGTAGACGCCGATATATAGCAGACTTCTGTAGTAACGCTGCGGGTGAACCCCCGCGAGCTACAGAGCTCGTTCTGGTGTCATTTGAAAGCTCTTTTCCTCTAGTTTTTTGCTGCAAACATTTAATTTCATTCAGGCACTTGCTTAAGCAATAAGGAGTGCCTGAATTAGCCCTATTATAGCAGAAATATGCCCGCACTGTTTGGGTCAAGTCTTTCTTATCATTCAATAGACGAAATTGAATAATTGTATTTAAGTTAATATTTTGAGTGGATTCATTATATTTTATATACATTCAGATTAGGATCGCAACTAGTAAGCGCCATGATTGACTTATGTTGCCGCTACTAAGAGCTAAGATACTTTCAGACGCCCAGCCCCGATACAATTTAAATTTTCGAGCATGGTCGAAAATTTCTATCGCCTTGCCGAGCTTGCACGAGCTAGGGACGATAAACCACGACACATAAGGTTGTCTCCCGACCATGATGATGATTTCCCCACGAAACGCTTGTCATGATGTGTCGTGATCGATTTAGTGAATGTGTGAAAGGTTGACGCTACCCTCTCATATACTGTCATATACTATACATAGCCACCAGCACAAATCGTTGTCTAGCAAACCTCTGCAGGAAGGAAAACGTGGGATTCGTCGACACCTGGGACAATTTCTACTACGATGACTATTTGTTTTCGGACGATGGAGTTCATCTGAACCAGGTGGGAGCAGCACGTTTTGGGCGTCTTCTCAACGATGCGGTGAAGGATTTTCGGAGAAGAAATCGACTCAGCACAGGACAACCAGGAAGGAGGACCGAATACAGCGAGGGCGGCAACCTGCGAAGGAATTAAATGCTAATCTGTCAAGAACTGCGAATTTGGATAAAGCTCCACCAACACGACCCAAATTCAAAGCCGCCAGGGATAACGACCGAGGACCGATGTCAGCCATGAATGTAAATTTAGATCCGACCAGAACCAAAAATTTGATTAAAGAACGTTCTGTGAGTTCTAAAACTGCAACTTTAAAGGTTTTCTATGCAAACGCTCGTAGCATACGCAATAACTTTTCAGATTTAGAGGAACTAGTGTTTACTGAATATTATGATGTGATTGGTATAACAGAATCTTGGTGGTGACTTCAACGCCAAGACGTCGGCCTGGTTTGTCGACAACCCCGACACAGACAGAGGGCTGGTACTACAAAACCAAACCGATAACCTCATCACCCTTAACGACATCCATCAACATACCCATATTCCTCACCAAGCCCTCTATAACCCATCATCTCCAGACATCACCTTTTGCTCCCCAGAACTCGCCCCCACAACATCCTGGAGGGTGGTCAGAACCTTAGGCTCTGACCACCTCCCGATCATTATCACCACCAAAACCAGACTCACCCCAGCTAGCCACAAACACACATACACCAATTATAAAAGAGCTAACTGGGAAGCATTCACAAATGAGACAGAACAACACTTCACAACTCTAAACAGTACACCCATCACTAACATCAACAATGCTGTACACATACTCAATAAAACTATCCAAAACGCTGACAAGAAACACATTCCAAGAGGTAACAGAAAAAGACACAACCCCAACTTCACACCAGAAATTCAAAACCTCATCAGACAACGCGACATACTGAAACACTCCCCAGCACCCACACACAAGACATCACACAACAAATTCAAGCACTCAACACCCAAACTAACAACAAAATACAAGAACAACAAAAACTAAATTGGAATAACTTCCTACAAACACTTGATCACAAAACAAACCCCAAAAAACTATACAAAACACTAAACAGCATCACACTTTCCAACAGCAACACAACACAATCACATGCTGCAATCACAACAACAGACTCTACTCCTTCATGTAAACAACAAGCAAACACTCTCATCAATCACTTCTCACATGTCAGCCACCTAAAACCTCACAAAGACGACCGACGTGTCATCCGACGTAAGAGACAATTCCCCACAGACCCTGACTATACACCCTTCACCAATCACCAGACAAAGCATATCATCAACAATCTCAAGCACTCACCCGCCTGTGGCCTAGACAACATAAGCAACATACACCTCAGACACCTGGGACCACAAGGCATACAAGCACTCACTAACATATCAAACTACAGCTATTCACACAACACAATACCAGACATTTGGAAGCATGGTATCATCATCACATTCCCCAAACCCAACAAAGACCCCACGCTACCCTCCTCGCACCGCCCCATCACACTCCTTTGCTCCCCCTCCAAAGTCATGGAACGCCTAGTATTACAACTAATTACACCTGACCTACCCCTAGCTCCAACACAACATGGCTTTAGGCCACTGCACTCCACAAACACTCTTCTCACAGACCTTACACAAAGAGCTTTCGACGGCATCAATTCAGCTAGACCACCACACAGATCACTATTAGCCACACTCGACATTAGTAAAGCCTTCGATGCCATCCCCCGCCACAACCTAACAAACAAAATCTACAACACAAACATGCACAACAACACAAAACGGTGGCTGGCCAACTTCCTAGCAGGCAGATGTGCACACGTATCTTTTGCCGGTCAGTCATCTAAAATCAGAAACTTTCCAAACGGAGTCCCACAAGGATCCGTCCTATCGCCCGCACTCTTCAATCTGTACATGCACGATATAACTACACCCAATACGCCCCAAATAAACTTAGCCTCCTATGCAGATGACATAACACTCACATGCACACACCATGACCCAAAAAGAGCAACAGATCTCCTTCAACCCTATCTCAACACACTACATGGCTGGTGCACTACAAACAGACTTAATCTAGCCCCAGCCAAATCCACCGCAACCCTGCTCACAAGTTGGACAGGAGAACACGAATACATCCCTCAACTCACCATAAACAACACACCCCTAACACATACACACACACCCAAAATCCTAGGAGTAACATATGATACTCATATGACATTCAAACAGCACACCACAAACATTAAAAAGAAACTGACACCCAGACTTAACGCCCTCAGGTCACTTGCTCACACAAAATTTGGACACAACAAAGAAACTACCACCACAGTATATAAACAATACATAAGATCAGTGATGGAATACGCAAGCCCAGCCTGGGCTTCTAACCTAGCTGAAACACATCATAAGACCTTACAGACTATTCAAAACAAAGCCCTGAAGATCATTACAGGCTGCACAGCTACTGCACCCACAGATCACCTACATCAAGAAACCAAAATCCTCAAAGTCAAAGACCATCTGGACATGAGAGGCACTCAATTCCTGGCAGCAGCCTCCACGAACCAAGACCACCCACTAAACTACATGGCAACACACCCACAGACACCAAGAAATATCAAAACAACACCCAGCACACGGTATCACACACAATTATTGTCCTCTCTCCCTCCCTGCCCACCCCGAACCAACTTCCAGAAGCACATCCATACTCATATCTCTCACCGATCCATCCACTCACTCACAGACAACACGCAGCTGCATGCACGACCTCCCGAAATCCATCCTTCCGAATCCTCCCTTCCTCGAGAGGACAGAGTCCACCTGGCCAGGCTGAGATGCGGACACCATCCAGCTCTCCTGAGCTATCAGAAGAGACTGGATGACTCCGTTGTCGACACCTGCCCGGGATGTAACACAGCACCCCATACCATTAAACACATCATAGAAGACTGCATTTCACACAACCACTTACGCCAACAACACAATCTACACTCAATGAGAGCTCTGTGGGAAAGCCCGATCGTGGCCATGGCCTTTCTCAGGGACTCGGGGCTGTTCGGCCAGGCAGCTTAGGGAACAACAACAACAACAACAACAGAATCTTGGCTCAATACAGTAGATAGACTTTTTAGCAGAGTATTCACTTCCCGGTTATGTAATGTTTGAGAAAAGCTGAATAAATAAAAATGGAGGTGGCATTTTATTTTATATCAAAGAAAGTCTTAACCCGACCCTCTTGTCAAAACCTCAAATTGTGAACATCGACACATCTTTTGTGCTAATAAAGAATAATAAAGGTACAAAAATAATACTTGCATTAATATACAGACCTCCAGCTCAATCAGTGCAAACTGACCGAGAAATTTATGAACAAATTGCAGATGTAAGTAACTCACAAGATACCGTATTTTTTGGCGCCTTTAATTTACCTGTGACCAAGTGGGGCGATACTCTTACTTCACACTCCGGACATGACTTGTATACGAACTTGCAAGAGAGTTCGCTTTATCAATTTGTTCGAACACCGACCCGTGGTAATAACGTTCTTGACATTGTACTTGCAACAAAAGAAGAATTAATAGAGAATTTGAATGTTGGTGATGAATTCAGTAACAGCGACCGACCATCGTATGATAACTTTCACTTTAAACTTTACTAGTAACGAACCAAATAGTAGCATCGAAAATGTCCCTAATTTCAAGAAAGCAAACTTTCATAAACTTAGAGCTATGTTTAAAGAAACTGACTGGAGCTTTTTAATTAACAATAACGACATAAATACATCTTGGAAGTTATTCGAAACCACTTACCTAAAAGCAGTGCAAGACTGCATACCATCGAAAATACGGCGTCCAGGCCATAATAATAAGCCCAAATGGTGGAATAAAGATATTTCAAACTGCCTGCTTGCTAAAAAATGTGCTAATGATAGATTAAAATCCTCACAAAATGACGAAGAACCGGTGAAATTTGTAGAGCTACGACGCAAAGCCAAAAAGTTAATTAAGCAAAGTAAAAAGACCCTAGAGTTACATATTGCGAATCAAAGTAAAACAAACCCGAAAGAATTCTATAGTTATATCAGAAAGAAAAAAGTAGTTACTTCAACTGTTGGACCGTTAGTCGATGAAAATGGAGAATACACCAAAGCCGAAGTACAAATGAGTAATGCCCTCAATACCTTCTTTGCATCAGTTTTTACAACAGAAGACCTCAGTGATATCCCTACACCATCGCCGATTCAGATTGATAATTCAGATGTTCTAAGCAATATCACCGTTACAGAGAGAGAAGTATTGAATTGTTTAGATAAACTCAAGGTAAATAAAACGCCTGGACCTGATACAATCTCGCCTAGAGTTCTAAAGGAAGCTAAGGATGAGCTCTCCAAACCACTGACATTACTATTCAATAAATCCTTGCAGTCTGGAACTATGCCTGATCAGTGGAAGATAGCCAACGTAACACCGATATTAAAAAAAGGCAGCAAATCCCTACCCAGTAACTATCGTCCAATTAGCTTAACCTCAGTTGTATGTAAAATGCTAGATACGGTCATAAGAGACAGACTCGTAAATCACTTGGAGGAAAATAACATACTTAAAGATACTCAACACGGCTTTCGTAAAAAACGTTCCTGTTTAACAAACCTCTAAGACTTCTTCCACGATATCCTCAACCTCTACGATGAGAGTAAAGCTGTAGATATTATATACCTTGATTTTCAAAAGGCCTTTGACACAAACGTTTACTGCTAAAACTAAAAGCGCATGGAATACAAGACGGTGTGTTGAAATGGATAGAAAATTGGCTCAGCAACAGAAAGCAAAGAGTAGTCATAAACGGTAAGGCATCTAAATGGACCAATGTAAGTAGCGGGGTACCCCAGGGATCGGTACTAGGACCAATTCTCTTTCTAATTTACATCAACAACATAGATGAGGGTCTCACCTGTACAATCTCAAAATTTGCTGACGATACAAAAATTGCAAATAGCGTACTCTCAAAAGATCAAGTTGACGATATGCAACACAATCTAGATAAATTGTCACATTGGGCCCAAATTTGGCAAATGAGTTTCAATGCAGATAAATGTAAAGTACTACATATCGGATACCTAAATGAGAAAGCAAACTATTCGATGAATGGCACTCAGCTTAAGAATGTAAACAGAGAAACCGATCTGGGAGTAACAATATCGAGTAACCTAAAACCGAGTCAACAATGTTCAGAAGTTGTTAAGAAGGCAAACAAAATAATTGGCTTTATAGGCAGGTCATTTGAGCATAAATCCAAAGACGTTATCCTAACCCTTTACAATTCCTTAGTCCGCCCTCTTCTGGAATACTGCGTTCAATGCTGGTGCCCTTATTACCAAAAAGACATAAACAAGCTAGAACGAGTTCAACGTAGAGTTACCAAAATGATACCTAGCCTAAAGAACAAACCATACGAAGAGTGTCTTAGAGAATTAAATCTATTTCCTTTAGCCCAGTGCAGATTAAGAGGTGACTTAATTCAAGTGTTCAAAATCATCAAAGGCATCGACAATATGAACTGTAGTAAGTACTTCACTATCAACCAATCTAATTACACGCGGGGAAACGGTTGCAAAATTATTGGTAAATCTTTTAACTCACACGAATCTAAGAATTTCTTCTTCAATCGACCTGTCAACTTGTGGAATGGGCTTCCCCGAGACGTTATAGACTGCAGCACCGTTGATTCATTTAAACTCTGCATAGACAAATATCTCGCATCAAACCCGCGACTGACTGCGTTTGTAAATGAATAACTTTATGTTATCCTCCCCTCAGTTACTAAGCCATATGTCCCCTACTAACTTCCTAGTCCTGCCACGGACATTAGTTCCAGGGCAGTAGTTCCCTTTCCAATGTTCCCTTACCCACTCTAAACCACTGTTTGGACACTTGATCCTCAGTGTTTTGGAGGACAAGCAGCCTAGAAGGGTCATTAGACCTGTTGTTGCTTGATTTCCTTTGTACTCCTTTGTACTGTATAGGTACACTAGGCATAGGGTGACATTTGCCATTTCAAAATTTTAAAGTCCTCCTTTGATAAAAATTTACTGTGTTTTTCGTATTCATGAATACTTAACCAAGCGCAATGTTATTTCTATGAACAATGAAAACCGGTACCAGTAGAATGGTGAAGTCTAGGAGTGATTTATCAGTGTTTGAATGTGTGGTGCTATGTGATGTAATATGATGCGTGGTGTGTGTGCGCTTATAGGTGTATGTATACAGTATGTGGGTGCCTGTGTGTGCGTGTGTGTGTGTATAAAGTTAATGGACCATAAAAGCCGATGGGAATGGAGACTTAGAGGAGTAACTTGAGCTTCCATTAGCTCATCTCTCTCCCTCCCTCCCTCCCTCTCTCTCTCTCTCTATCTCTCTCTCTCAAGTACCTCTATCTAGCTCTCTAAATGCGCGCGCACACGCACACCACATCACATTAAGTCACACATACAAAATAAATGCATACACTCATCAGGCATACATAAATATTCCACGCATAAAAGTATCTATTAACAACACAGGCAAATAAGTATACTCAGGAACAAGTGGTCTATTAGCCAATAATAGTTTGTTGATACAGTAACACAGTGAATGTTATCACCAAATTATCTTTACTTCTAATAATATATTTACAGGTATCGTCGCGCTAAAACTCATGGGTTGTCTCAAAACTTAAAATTTGAGTCCTCTAATTATTTATTTTTATTTTTTATTTTGTTTCTGCAGTGTTTAGGTAACCATTATACTTCGCAGTGAGTATTGTAAATATCTATCAAAAACTTCTCATGGTCATTTTGGGTGATTTGGGGGCAGGAACTTGGAGGGCAAGGGGATCACTGGGTGTTGGACGAAAGTTAATCGTTTCTATAAGAATACCAAATGAAGTTACTGAATAAGTTTGATAAAAATACTGCTAATAAACGAACAGACAGACAGAGAGCGACGATCCCATAACCCTACAAATGAAGCGTAAGCCAACACTGACATACGTACACACACCGGCATCCACGAACACCACCACAAACTCTAAAGCACCCGTCACACCTAGCCGATTTGAGGCCAAGACTGTCCGCGACCTAAGGGTCCTGGACAGTCTTGGTCTACGTTGCCGCGCATCATGGGCCGTCGCCAACATAACAAAGAGGTCGGGATGGGTCTTCACATACCCCCTCAAAAGTTCAACATATCGAACTTTCAAAATCAAGTCGGCGTGGAGTGAGGTCAAAAAATGGGGACGTGAAGGGAACGGGAGGCTGATGGCGTGTCACGGCGCTTGACGGCGCTTGACGGGAAAAGGTAGGCGTCAGTGCGGCGTCACACGGCACCAGAAATGAGGTCTGCGGTCAGGCGGCGTCACCATAACAACCTGCGGGGATCAGCGGCGGCTTGCGGCGACCCAACGATGCCCTAACGGTCAATATATAAATAAACGACATAATTAACCCGCTGAGTGCCAGCCAATTTTGACGGTGTGGTTCTGCCAGTGTCAGATTCTTTTTTTTTTTCTTTTTTTTTGGCTAAATCTATCAAGTTGGGAGAGAAAGGAAGGATAATGGTAAAAAAACCATTCCCCTTGTCCATTTTCGCCAGAAATCAGGTCCCTGATGTTCCCGAAAGTAGCTGAAAAGACACTATAGACTACAGAGACTTTTATGGTATCGGAATGTATGGGTAGGAGGGTGTGGGAGGGTGGTTTGGGGGATGGTGGGGGGAAGGTAGAAGCGTAATTGACTCATGTTACAAATATGAAGCCGATTGGTGAGGTAGTTTCGCCACCACGGATTTTCCTTTTTTTCCTTATCTTCGTACGGATACGCTGGAAGTGGGTGGTGGGAGGCGGTTGGGGGTGTGGTGGGGGGAAGGCAGAAGGGTAAGGGACTTGTCACACAAATATGGAACCGATTGGTGCAGTCGTTTTGCCGCCACAGATTTTATTTTTTTTTCCTTCTGACGGGACCGACAGTTGGGTGGGAGGAGGGATTTGGGATTTTTGTGGTGGGTAGCCAAAAGGGTAAGGTACCGGTACATATATACGTCCCTGGCACTGGGCGTGACAACACTCTAGGACGTATATATACGTCCCTGGCACTCAGCGGGTTAAATAATTAAATAATAAATATATTATCAATAACCATCAAAATATAAGATTAGATATATTAATTACAGAAAAAATGATAAATAACAACATTCAATACATAATTAAATTAATAATAATAATAAAATAACAGAATTAACTGAAATAATCAGTTAATAATCAGCGTCCATACTGAAGGGGTCGCCGTCCATCGGCACAGTAATGCATATTGACGCCGCCCTACCTCCTGTCGCCGCCGTTCATCGGGTCGTTGTCAACGCGCTACGCCGCAGATCGGCACTCCAGCAGCGACCTAGGTCTCACCTTCAGTCCTGCATGGGTGCCGCTCTACCCCGTCAGGTTGACGTCAGGCGGCGTGGACATCCATACTGCGTCCCGTCCAAAACTCACCCCCCCAAATCCTTAAGCTCTCCGCCGAACATCGGCACTCCTGACCACGACTCAAGGTCGTGGTCAGTCGTGGCTCAAATCGGCATGGTGTGACGCCTGCTTAACCCTTCACACACCCGTGCTTTGTATCATTAAGAGGGGATGGGTAGATTTATTTGCATATACAGTATATCTATATTTTTATTATTATTATTATTATTATTATTATTATTATTATTATTATTATTATTATTATTATTGTTTCCTCCCTAGTCCTCAATCAAGCTTAAGATAACATCCCATAGACCCCCCCTTCAAGATAAATTTGTACCTTTTTCGGTAGAAAACTGTCCCGGCCGAAGGCCGATTCGGACTATGCCTGAGTCTGTTTTAACTTCAGGGAGGGAACATGGACAAGTTTGTATAATTACACTTCAATCTGAGCCCAAATCTTAAACAAAATTCCACAACATCTCAGCCTGCTCAGACAATCCAAGTTACTTGGGTTAAAAGTTCAAACAGGAATCATAATCCCGTTCTAATTTGCATGAACAGTAGCGTCTCATGCGTATAATCTGTTTATACTTAAATGTCGGTCATAAGTCCCCCCCCCCCCCACACACATTCACTTTATTACTCCGCTATTGCGAAGATATTGCAGCGAAATATGTTGTTAATCATACAAAAATAAGTGGCAATAATATAATGTAAAGACAAGGCAGTTTCTTATTTATCTATCTATTGCCAGACGCCTTACTCCCCTTTATGAGGGTGGTCATACACAAAATGCCCCCAAGCAGACCTTACCCCTGTGAGAAGGACAACCCGTGCCAGTTTACTGAAGGATTTACAGGATTGACCACTCAACTTAGGGTCCGTCTGACTCCGAGGCCTTCTATGTATATGTTTAGCACTATTTTTCTACAGTGGTGCGCGGCTAGTCCATCCACTAACCTGCTTCACCCTTAGGTGAGCAGTACGGATTTGTATAAGGTTTACTCGCCTAGACAGATTGCCGACCAAGGCTGACGAGTCCCATCCACCTGTATTTGTATAAGGTTGTCTCCCCTATATGGGTTGCTGACCAAGGTTGACGAGTCCCATCCATTAATTATCGAAAAAATCGCTGATAGGAACTAAACTTTCCTCCATGTGCAAACCAATAATCCAATATAGTTTACTAGTCTGGCCATACTAGATGATCATTTTGCGTTCCTTTGCTATTCATCTTATAGGGGAGGTTTTTGTTTTTATTCAGGACCCTCTTCTCTCTCATGTTTAGCCCATTAGTATAAATATCTTAAGACGTTCGCCCCATTAGTTTGGCGAATATATAACCTTTCGCCCCCATTCCTTTGCCAATATTAAAACCTTTCGTGTCATTCAGGTGTCGATTTTTTCCTGGCAAGCGATAGCGAGCTTGTATTTTAGGAGGAGCTGGCTTTCCGCCGGGACATTTGTCTACCGGAAAATGTACGAATATATCTCGAAGGGGGTCGTGTGTGTGTGTGTGTGTGTGTGTGTGTGTGTGTGTGTGTGTGTGTGTGTGTGTGTGTGTGTGTGTGTGTGTGTGTTTAAAGCTTGATAGCGATATAAGGAGCAAACTAAAAAATAACAATAACAAACTTAAAGAATGAAGAAACTATCCATTCTATCATGATCGTGTCTAATAGTTGGTTAGCTTACTAATATACTTAGGTCATGTCACAGATCGGAAAGCAAAATAGGGACATTGCACTTTCTCATCCGGTTAAGTGAGCCGTTTTCTGGACCCCCTTCTCCCTAATGTTTAGCCCCCTTAGTTTTGAGGTTTAAAGACGTTCGTCCCATTAGTTTACTGATTTTAACCTTTTTGCTGCGGGTGACGTTCTGGAATGTTTTGGCAAGTTACAGCAATTTCAAGGCTTTAAAAGCCTGTAAAAAACTTAAAAATCGAGTGTCAGTGGGTGGGAGCGTGAGGGGCCCACCTCCAACCCTCAGAGCACCGAGCGGCTCACTGAGCTAGGCTGTGTCTCGGGCGAGTCTCTCTCTGTCTCTCTCATCAGTGTAGCCAAGCGAGCGAGTGTTACATAATAGCGGGGTTCCCACATTTCACTGGGACCACTGCGAGTGAACCAGACCACGTACACGGTCCGTTCTGGTGTCATTTTGAAGCTATTTTCGCCTAGGTTTCAGCAGAATACACTTCATTTAATGCAGATGCTTGATTTATCATTCAGGAGTGCCTGAATATGCCCTAAATAGCCCAAACATAGCCGCAGCCAAAGGGTTAAGACCTTTCGAGCCATTTGGGTGTCAAGCCTGCAATTTAGGAGGGGCTGGAGCACTTTTCTATCAACAAATGCACACATTTATCTCGAAGAGGGGTCTTGGGGATATCTTTTTAAGCTTGATGCGAGGTCTAGGGAGAAAACAAAAATATACAAAGAAAGAAAGAAACAACAATCTCCCCTTCAAGCCGGTATTACATGACTGCGTTTTCCCACAACTGTCAATGTCAACACTGGGCTGGCTGATTATTCATATTCTGGTTACCATTAGACGATTTTCTTTAGTTTATAATGTACCTCTACGACTCAAATGGCTACATACGATCTCAATGAACCCTCTTAATAACATAGGTCTTCTTAAACGGCAATACACTCACCGGTTTGCCCTGAAGGCGATACTGCAGCTGTGGATGGTGTGAGGTTTGGAGGAGGGGCTGCCGGAATTGAGGGGTACTGTATGTTGGTATGCGTGTGTTTGTGTTTAGAGTACTGTGTGTGTGGTGTACTCGTGTGTGTGTGTGTGTGTGTGTGTGTGTGTGTGTGTGTGTGTGTGTGTGTGTGTGTGTGTGTGCGGTTTATAGAATGTGTGTGGGTGTGTGATGCCATGTGTGTACAGTACTTGAGTCTGTGAATCTGTGTTGCCATATAAAAAGGACCCAGCATTTGAACACTCACCGGTTTTCCCTGAAGGCGCCACTGTAGCTGTGGATGGTGTGAGGTATGGAGGAGGAGGGGTTGCCGGAGTTGACAACCCACCTTGATCAGTTCACTGGGTTCGTACATCTCCCGCGCCCCCACCAGCACCGGCGGCAGTAGCGGCTCTCCTGAAGGACGGGAGGTAGAGGCAACATTAATTCGATATAATATCCAATTAAGCTTTGCAGTTGGCTCCTAAAGTATTTTGTATCAACACATTTGATTTGGTTGGAAGACTAAAGTGTATTGAGTGAATAAAGATTATTGTCTTTATTTCCTATGTATCCTTTGTAAATTGCAAGACCAAATGCATGGTGGTTTAACCCAAATTCCTCTGGACTATATGTCCCGTTCTTTCTTGGGCTCTAGTCCACGTTAAGCAAACATGTGTTGTTGTGTAACCAATGTAACTAATTCCTCTCTAAATACGAGTAATTAACAATTCACAGAAATATTTGCAGACACAAAGTAATAGACAGACAACTCGGATTGCTCTGGCGAACTACTGTATGTATACAAAGGAAGCCACACATGGAATAACCAAGTAAACCCAATATTATTGTTATATCCCCTTTTCTTAGGGTTGATAATGATACAACTAAAATTATGCTACATTATCAAAGTACTACTCCAGTAGAAATATTTCAACAAACAAGACATACAATGACAGTTGTCACTGGAACTCTTTGATTTTTTTTTTTTTTTCGTCTGCCTGTCCCGCTAATGACGCACACGCACACGCACACACACACACACACACACACACACACACACACACACACACACAACCTATAATGCACTTCTCACGCCCCCAATATATTCCCATTCCCCCAAGTGGAGTCCCTCGCCCCCCGGATGACAAATGAGCGATAAAGCCGTCAACCCCCCGCCGTAGTGGGAGGGGTGACGGAGGAGGCGCTAACGAACTGCAGGTAGGAGTCACGCTAAATGATAGGTTACAGTAGATACGGGAATTTATACTTCTTTTTAGCAGCTGATTCCTCGATAATTTATGGACAAATATGAAAATGCTGTTTGTTTCATATTATTCCTAAGTTTTCACAATTAGCCACAAATTTGAATATAAAGACGTAATAGCTGAATAATTTAGAAGGGACGAGTCAACTTCTAGACAAACTTAAAAAAAGCCAATCCGTACGCGGTGCTCCAATTAGTATGTGAAATCAATCAAAATATCACCTACATAACACTGGTAGATCTTGATTAATACAGTTAGGATTATAATATAAAATGGTTAAGATCGAGCATTTAGACATTAGTTATATTTACATTTTTTTATTATTATTATTTTTAAGAGACAATGAACGGAGGAAGGAAAAACACAGATAAAACAAAAAGGTCCATGTGCCTAAAGGCATCCTCCATTCATAAAATGTTTGTAACAACTGGATTTAAACATTTGTAGATTGTAAGTTTGTGGAAAGCAATTCGAGGGAAGTGAATTCCAAAGAGTAGTAGTTCTAGGGATAAATGAATTTTGATAAGCAGAAGTTCTGCATTGTGGAGGAGAAAGTGTAAATTCATGGGCGCTCTCAGCTGCCCCAGTTCTATGGGGAAAGATGTGGAGAGGCGGCACAATTGAAGCAAGTTCCTCGGAACAATTGCTGTGAAAATATCTGTAGAATAATGCAAGGGATGCAACGTTTCTTCGTATGGATAATGTAGGAAGGTCCTGTGTGATTGCAGGGTTATTGATTAATCTAATAGCTTTATTTTGAATTTTGTCCAACTGCCTCAATGCAACCACTCCACTTCCACTCCACAGAGGTGAACAGTAATCCATCTGAGAACGCACATGACTTTTATATATTACGGCCAACCGCTCGTCAGTGAAGAATTCTCGAACTCTTTACAGGAGTCCCAGTTTTTTAGAGGCATTCTTAGCAATGCTTCTAACATAATGTGTCCAGCTCAAGTTAGTAGTTAATGTTACACCGAGAATGTCAATACTATGGGAAGTGGGAATATTTACATCATTAAAAAATATATGGGAGTCAGTGAGATTCTGTCGGTTAGAAAATTGAATGTACTTGGTTTTCTGTGCATTAAAGGAAACTAGATTCTTTTGTCCCCATTCTTCAATTCTAGAAAGGTCCTGGTTCAGAGAAATTGCAGTGCTTATTTTTGAATTTATAAGATCGGGTTGGGTGAAAGAATTGGTAAATGTGAAGGAACTGTGGAGTGTTGAGTCATCTGTGTAGGAATGTATTGGATTATGAGTGGTAGATATGAGATCATTGATATGAATGAGGAACAGAATTGGGGCCAAAACTGATCCCTGGGGAACACCAGCATTTATTGAGTGAAATTGAGAATAAAGGCCATCTACCATTACACATATTTTTCTGTTATGAAGATAAGAAGAAATTAGTGGAACTAATGATGCAAGGCCGTAGTGTGACATCTTCGACAATAAGGATTGATGCCAGACTCTATCAAATGCCTTTGATATATCCAGTGCTATTGTATGTGTTTCACCATGTTGGTCTGTAGCTTGGTTGATTTGATGCGTAAGAAGGCAAAGAATGTCTGCAGTTGATCGACATCGTCTAAAACCATATTGCCTATCACTGATTAATTTATTATTCTCAAGATGCTTAATTATGTGATTATTTAATATAATTTCAAAGACTTTACCAAGAGTGGAAGTTATAGCTATTGGTCTGTAGTTTGATGGATCTGAAGAGGCACCTTTTTTAGGAACTGGATGGATGTTTGCTTCTTTCCAGGGTACTGGGAAGCATGAGGTATGAGTACATAGACGGAAAAATTTTGCCAATACAGGAGCGAGCACCAAGGAGCAATTCTTAAGTACTATTGGAGGAATTTCATCTGGACCAGGAGCCTTATCTACTGAGAGATTCTGCAAAATAGTTTTGACATGTCTGGTGTGGATCTTAAGTGAGGGAATTTCAGGCGAATTAAAATTAAGTACAGGGACATCTTGATTTATTTCATCTAAGGTTGAGTTGGTGGAGAAAATATCCGCAAGAAGGTTAGCTTTACCTCGTGGGTCACTTACAAGATTGCCAGTCGGAGATTTTAATGGTGGAATGGATGAAGCAGTTGTGAAGTTGGATTTGAATGAGTTAAGAGTAGACCAAAATATTTTGTTATCATTTGGATTATTTAGAAGTTGATTTGCCTGCTTGTGGAGAAAGTTTGATTTAGTTAGGTTTAATACAGTTTTGGCATGATTTCTGATGTTTCTAAAGTAATTAAAGGCTTCATGTGTTTTTGATCTTGTGTATGCATTGTAGGCTATTGCTTTTTGTTCAGTTACTCTAGCACAATTATGGTCAAACCATTTAGGTGAATTAGATCTTTTAATGTACTTTTGATGAGGAATAAAAGTTTCCATTCCAATTTTTACAAAATCTTGTATGTGGCTCAAGGTGGAGTGTGCATCATTAGAAAAGAAAGAGGTCCAGGGAATATCAATAAAGAAACCCATCATGTATTGGTTGGAACACCACGTACAAATTGGGCTAGTACACCTTAATTATGAGCAGGTAAGTGTGGATGGGCCTCGTTAGCCTTGGTCGGCAACCCATCTAGGGGAGATAACCTTATAAAAATCCGGGTGGATGGGACTCGTCAGTCTTGCTCGGTAACCTGTCTAGGGGAGTAAACCTTATACAAATCTGTACTGCTACCTTAGGGTGAAGCAGGTTAGCGGATGGATTAGCCGCACACCACTGTAGAAAAATAGTGTTAACAAATACATAAAAGGCCTCGGAGTCGGACGGACCCTAAATTGAGTGGTCGATCCTGTAAGTCCTTCAGTAAACTGGCATGGGTTGTCCCTCTTACAAGGGATAGGTCCGCTTGGGGGCATTTTGTGTATGGCCACCCCCATTAAGGGGAGGTGTTGTGGAGTGGTCTTGCCACTGGCCTGGTAATCCAAAGGTCCCGGGTTCAAATCCCGATGTATCAATGGGAAGATATTATTGGGATGGAATTTGTGCTGTACCTAGTATCAGTGCATTACCACAAGCCCACCGAAACGTCAATAAAATACCCTCATTGTTCCCTGATTAAATAGCACTGTATGAATATTCCCATATTCAAAATATGCTATAGGGGTGCAATGCCTGGTGAGTTATCTGCTCAACAGGTGGCGTTGTGTGTGTGTAAGTGTGAGAGTCCGAGTGTAAGGGGTGAGACAGTCAAGCACGGGAACAAGGTGGCTTCAGAGATGGGGTCGTTTCGGGCCATGAGTGAGCACCGTGCCTCATGTGAAGGCAAGATGGCAGGTGCTCGTTGTACTCTACGTGCTTCACACATGTCTCACTCCCTAGACTGGAACAAGACCTCACGGGCTTCACTGTTCATTGTAAAGCGGTGAATGTTAAGGCTCTCAGCCTATGCCCGTGAGGAAGTAAGTTGGAGAGAAAAAAAAAAAAAAAAAAAAATGGCAATAGATAGTGTTACGGCTGGATCGGCAATACATATTCGGGATTCTTGATCGTAGGACAGAAATGGCTTAAGTGACAACGACACGCTCGATTCCAGTCCCAAATACTGTATGCTCCAGACAACAAAAGCACCAACGCCCTACAGAGTTATCGTCTACGGTAACGAGGTACCTCAACTCGGCGAAAGTGTACAACAGGGGTAGGCTATGAGGCTAAACTCCCTCAGACATTTATAGGTTACGTTATTACTAAAGAAATGCAATACTCAAGAAACTACGTTAATATTAAGCCTCTAATAATGTAGAATAGAAGCAGGCTAAAGGTATGACAGTGAAATGCTAAATGACAAATGTACACGCCTACTTGAAAGCGCGTGCACTACACTAACTGTCCCCTACTAACATGCACTAGCATGTAGCATACAAGATGTTCATGATCCAGTAGATACCTAATAATACACATGGGAGGAACATAAACAGTAGTCACTTATTATAATAATGAATCTATACTAGGAATAACTAAAAGGTTGCAGGCAACAGTACTGCGCCGGTAGCCTACTACCGCATAGGCTACTTCGCTTCTCTCACTCTGTCTCCCCTCCGAGTCCGTATGCGCCCTACGCAACAGAACTCCGGACACAGCAGCAAAACGACAGTGCAGTTAATTGATACATGAAAGTATTAATAGTGTTGTCTTGTGTGTGAGTAATGTGTATTGTAAAGTGTTATAGATATATACTTAAAGAGAGCTGCAATGCATAGTAAAATAAAGATATATCCCACTCATCATCCCCATGTGTTCTAGCTAGCAGGCCAAGTCACAGGAACAACGAGTCCCAGCACCGAAAGCGAGAACCCAGGAGAAGACTGTAGAGAACACAAGGACAGATAAATTACGTTACTCTACTATACCGGCACTACGAGCGAGCTGTAGTCTCGGGTGCTACACTCGCTCCTGGCTCGGTATGCAAATCAAGGCTAAGTCCTCGTCCCTCTACAGACAACTCCTGGGCATGGTCGGGCTCTTACACATGGCACCAGTCTAGTCACAAATGGGATGATGAGCGGGGCATATAACTCGTGAACATGTAGAACGTTCACCAACTATCCTCATCAAGAAGATCGCTGTTCACATTAACCCCTTAAATCTAATACATGTAAATATATGCTTGTCCTAAGAGTAATATGAGAGGTGAGTGCTGAAACTCCTTTAGGACCTCAAGGGAAGGTTATGCATTTAAATAGAGAGAAGAATGAAATGAGAGTAATGTCGTCAGAGAGAAAGAGTGCAACCGTGAGAAGTTGGGAGAGAGAGCAAGGGATGTTAGAATCTCAAAGGTTCTAGGCAACCTGGTCATAGAACACGCAGCCAGCCTCCAGGCAGTGTGCTGTACGACAACATGGGCCCAGCCCAGGCAGGCAACAATGGACTACCAACCCTATCGCGCCTAGCTATAAGCGCAAGGCTGCCAACCAGTCCATACGTCTGGCAACCACCCGGCCGGCAGCGCGGCGCGTTGCTACCCTCTTGCTCTGAAGCCCAACTCACTCTCTCTCTCTGAACTCCCATGGTCCTATATATCAACTTCTCTATTGATACTACATATTAAATGGAAGGTCTCGACATGGCTTAAAACAAAACCCACCACTGGTTAGCACATGACGAGACCTTTGCAGAGATACAAAGAACATAGTTATAAGTTGTCACACTCAATATACATAGCGGCTAACGGTAGCCAGATCACGGGCGGTACAGTGGAGTACCAAGGAGTACAATCAGGTTGCGTTGCCACGCACTGGGTGCGTCACAGCCCCCCCAAGATTTTAGATAATCGACCTTAGAAGCATTATCAAAATCTGACAGGCAACCAACCGACCTGCTACCCTTAGCTGCCACTAATTGCAAAAGGTGCAGAACAACTGAAGTGTGAATTATACATAAAACACAATATCGCATGCATCATGCTACAACAATAAAGAGTTACAAAACTAAAAAAAATCAAGTTTTCTCGTTTATTTTATTGTTTTATAATCTTTTTGGACGGCGTTATGATAGCCTAATTTTACTCCTGCTCAACCCACACACCGTGCATGACTATCTTGGATCATCAACCCTTGATAGACAATCTGCTATCACGTTCTCACTCCCGGCAATATGCTGAATGTTGAGATTATACTCTTGGAGCATTAGGGACCACCTGGTCAACCGCATATTCCGATTGTGAAACTGATTTAGGAATTTCAAGGGATGATGGTCCGTATAAATCGTCACTACCGGGCCGTAGGCTGGAACATAAACTTCGAAATGTTTGAGCGACAAAACGATAGCCAGAAGCTCCTTCTCTATAGTCGAGTAATTCCTTTGTGCCGAATTAAACTTGCGAGAAAAGAAGCTCACTGGGTGTTCCAAGCCCTCGGAATCAGTCTGCAGTAACACTGCCCCGGCACCCACACCGCTGGCATCAGTCGCCAGCTGAAAACTCCTGGAGAAGTCTGGGGCCCTCAAAATCGGATGTGTACACAGCAGGTGCTTGACTAGGTCGAAAGCCCTCTGACACTCCGCAGCCCAACAGAACTTCACTGACTTCGACAGTAGATCAGTTAACGGTGCTAAGACAGTAGAGTATCCCCGGATGAAGCGCCTATAATAGCCTATCATACCTAGGAACCGCATGACCTGGCGCTTAGTGGTGGGCCTGGGAAACATATTGATAGCCTGTATCTTGCTCAGGGGGGGGCACACCCGGCCTAACCCGACCACAAAGCCAAGATACTGCACAGTAGCCTTTACAAACTCGCACTTCCTCAGGTTCACCACCAGCCCAGCATCGTGCAACTTCCCAAACAGGGTCTCTAAGTGCCTTAGGTGATTTTCAAAATCGTCATCATATACTATCACGTCATCAAGGTAGACCGTGCAGTTAGGGATTTCGTCACAAATATCGTTCATCAGGTTCTGAAACGTGGCAGGTGCGTTCTTAAGCCCATAAGGCATTACGTTACATTGGTAGGTCTTGCCATCTACCACAAAACCACAAACTTGCTTAGCTCGGTCCGACAGGGGTACTTGCCAGTAGCCTTTTACAAGATCAATTTTAGTAAGGTACTTTGCATTCCCTATCTTGTCCACGCTGTCGTCAACTCGAGGCAAAGGGTAAGGGTTGGTAGTGGTCAAGCCATTTAGCCTACGAAAATCTATGCAGAACCGCACCTTGCCGTCAGGTTTTGGCTGCAACGTGACGGGTGATGTCCACTTCACATAACCTTCAGTGATCATCCCTCTCTCAACCATGTACTTTAACTCCTCCCGTAAAGCTGGCAACTTTACCGGGGGCACACGGTAGGGCACTGACTTGAAGGGCACATTATCACCGACGTCCACGTCGTGCGTTACCTGAGTAGTGAGACCTGGGTGTTCGGCGAAAACAGAGGGGTATGACCTGAACAGGCCTAGGACAGCAGCACCCTGGTGCTCAGGCAGGTGACTTACAGCTTGCCTAGCCTCTTGTTCAGTATTCCCCGCCCACTGTTCCGCGGAAATGACACAGTCCCAGCTATCCTCCTCAGCAGCATGACTGTCCCCACCTCCTTCTCCACCCTGGCCGCTGCAGGCCAGCACAGGGACAGTGAGAGGCTCTGAGGGGCATCTCACATACTCTTTCATGAGGTTAACATGACATAACTGATGTTTTTTCCTACGGTCAGGTGTTGCAACGAGATAATCAAGGTCGGACAGTTTCTTAGCCACCACATACGGCCCAATGAACTTGGCAGAAAGGGGGTGTCCAGGCAAAGGTAAAAGCAACATTACCTCCTGACCCACCGAAAACTCCCGAAGCTTCACCTTGGCGTCATACTGGTGCTTCATGACCGCCTGTGCATTAACCAAGTTATTACCTGCCGCTGCCATGCAACCTATAAGTCTCTCCCGGCTCTCAAGGACATATTTAAGTACAGACCCCGGCTTCTCTTCGCCCTCCCAGATCTCTTTCACCATACTTAAAGGTCCTCTCACATTATGGCCAAAGACTAGCTGATTTGGACTGAACCCCAGGCTCTCTCCTGGGACTTCACGTGCAGCGAACAGAACATACGGCAGACCCAAATCCCAATCAGTGTCATGTTCTGCACAGTAACAGCGTAGCATACTCTTCAGGGTCGAGTGCCACCGCTCCAAGACTCCCTGACTCTCGGGATGGTAGGCTGACGACACTACAGAACATATACCGTGCAACTGAAGGGTTTGCTTGAACAATTTGGATGTAAAATTGCTCCCCTGGTCTGACTGCACCTCACCTGGAAATCCATAACGGGAACAGAACAATAATAAGTTTTTAACAACTGCCTTTGCCGAGCCGTTTCTCATGGGGTATGCGTCCGGGTATCTCGTAGCCACATCCATGATTGTCAACAGGAATTTATTGCCACTCCTAGTAGGCGGGAAAGGGCCAACCAAATCTACTACAACTTTGCTGAACGGAGGCCCGGTGACAGGTATGGGAAACAAAGGTGCCTTCGGGATTGTCTGGTTAGGCTTCCCCGTTGTCTGGCAGGTCGCACACCCAGCCACCCATGCACAGACATCAGCCTTGACCCCAGGCCACCAGAAAAACCTGCCCAATGCCGCCAATGTTTTTGTTACCCCCAAATGACCCGCCACCGGCACATCATGCGCCAGACACAATAAGGACTCTCTATACTTATTTGGAACAACCACCTGGTCTACTACCCTCGCACCGCCCTCCCACTTCGATTTGGGGTCTAGAAATCTGCGGTACAATATCCTGTTGAGCCTAAAGAAATCTCCCGGCTTCGCATCCCCATCTTCCTCCAACTCTATGGCACCATTGCTATAACGAGCTAGGCTAGCGTCTTGCAGCTGCTGCTCACTTATGTCCCCGGGCGTCAATGCATCAAGATGGTTTTGTAATAAGACATTACCCCGGCTAGTAGGCTCTACTGCCTTAGTGGCTCTCGCTACAGCTCTTGCCTCACGCGAAGTCTTACCCAACTCTGCCTTGTTACACACCATCTCTGGGCCAGAGTCAACTCCCGTGTTTATTATAGGTCCAAGTACCGAATCACCGAGAAGTGCAGCAGAATCAATGTCCCTTTTCCTGCCCTTAGCAACCTTCTCCTGATCCTTCCTCCACTGTCCCCGAGGTTGAGTGCTAGGCTGTGCAGGAGCCGCAGAGCGAGATCGGGTTACCACACAGGCCATCTCATCCTGTTGGCACCTCCCAACCCATTCCCGATTCTCACCATCCACGTCGGCCGCCCTCTCGGCAACGACTAAGGGTGGAGTCCCGGAAGTGGGCACCGCAAAGTCGTTGCCGAGAAGAAGGTCGACGCCCTCAACTGGCAAACACTCAACGATCCCTACATCCAGCTCCCTGCACACCTCTCCCACTCTCAACTCCAACCTCACAAGTGGGTATGACCTCGTAGCATTTATACCCTGCACCACAACAACTCTGGCCGCATTTATCGGTTTCCCTGTGAAGTTCCTCAACAAAGTTTGCGAAGCCCCCGTATCCCTCAACAAGTCAACCCTCCGTAGTTCACTCCCCCAGCTCACAAACCTGTGTCCCCGATGGCTACAGAAAGTGTCCCGGACAGGTGTCGAGCCTTCCGTACGCTTCTTTACCGCGTGTGCCTCAGCTGCTGACAACCTACCCCGGGCAGTTGCTGCAGCCTTCAGAGACACACCGATACTGTGAACCAATGACACCGGCTTAGCGGGAGTATTACTAGGGCACTCACGTGAATAATGGCCTAGCTTCTGACATTTGTAACATTTCACATCCCCAATGGGCTTCTTCCCTTGTGCGGGCGAAGAAGGGGCCTGACCTTTAGTAAACGGGAGAGGCTTGTGTTTGTAGGTGTTATTAGGTGCAATGCTTTTAGTGTGGTTATGTGTGTCATAGGATTTGTTATTATCGAAAACTCTGGTGGGTGGGGTATAGCGCCCCTTCTGCCCTGACTCAGCCCTCTGAGCGGCACCGCAACCACGAATCAATGATAATCTGAGGTCTGCCATCTTGGCAGCCTCCTCTACTGTCTTGGGACATTTTTCCTTAATGTTCAGCGTTAGATCGGTTCCAGTACATTTGTAAAACTGTTCCAGATAGAAAAGTTGCTTAATTTCCTCAGCCGACTCTGCGTGCTCGGACCGAAACCAGTTATTACATGCATCTGTGAAGTCCCGTGCGTGCTCCATAAAACTGACGTCGCTCTTCTTATTCACGCCACGGAACTTCAATCTATAAGTTTCGGGTTGCAGTTCGTAGGCCCGGAGCACAGCCTCCTTCACCAGTCCATACACGACACTCTCGTCCAGTGACAGTGCATCGTAGGCTTTCAACCCCTTACCCACTAGACGTGATGAAACTAATGCTGCCCATTTAACCTCCGGCCAGTCATACTCACGACACTTCTTTTCGAAACGAGCAAAAACTCAGTCACTGCTGTCTCATCAAATGCGGGTACTAACTTAATTAAATGCGAAAGTGAGTCTGTAACCCGGTGCCCACCACCGAGATGACGCCCCGTGGTCTCTACTCTAGACTTCTCGACATCCATTTCAGCCTGGTACCTGGTTGCATCCTGATTGGCTTGGATTCTAGCAACCTCTATGCGTTCTATACTAGCCTGTTGTATCTGAGTCTCCTGCAGCTTAATCCGTTCTATACTAGCCTGTTGTATCTGAGTCTCCTGCAGCTTAATCCGTTCTATACTAGCCTGTTGACTCTCTCGCAACTTAAGCTTAGCTAGTTCTAGCTGAAATAACATCTCAGGAGACAGGCCTGGGGGGGGAGAGCACAAAATGGGGGATCCACACCGAGACATGTTTATGGGTAAGCCAGCTTGCCATTGAGAACCCTCCTGCTGCATCGTGCTAAGACTCGCTGGCTGAGGGCCCAGCTCAGGGGTAGAGTGGAATGGAGGCTTGGAGGGAACCCCCCAAGACCCCACTCCACCCACCGCCCCATCGCCATCACCCAACAAACATGCCACCAAATTCTTCTTGGGCCAACTGTCAGGACAGTCCCGCCCCAAAACCGTGGCTAAACAGCGAAGACCGTAACAATCAATAGCCTGCAGGCGCTGTTCGGTCAAAGGTGTCTGCAAAAATGCCCGGGCATCCCTCTCTCCACTTATAACACTCCCCTCCCTAAATATCTGCTGTACTTGCTGGTCACTAGGCTGTACCGTGTTATCCTCCCCCGTAAATGATGAGTCATTAGACATAGTGCTGGTTATACAATTGCTGTTCATAAACAAAAAAAAGTGCTTATTACTAATTGCAGTCTCGACTCACAAAATGTTAAAGATGCTTGAATGACTCTACTCTAGACACCTAACGAAACAATCTGCAAGTCCACCAATACAATAATGACACAATAAAAATTCCTCCAATATGCAAGAAAATTCTAGCCAGCTCTACTAGGTAGCATAGAATAGTTCTCCAAAAAACATGTGATAGGATACTACTGAATCTTGTGCAAGGTCGCCATTTTGTTACGGCTGGATCGGCAATACATATTCGGGATTCTTGATCGTAGGACAGAAATGGCTTAAGTGACAACGACACGCTCGATTCCAGTCCCAAATACTATATGCTCCAGACAACAAAAGCACCAACGCCCTACAGAGTTATCGTCTACGGTAACGAGGTACCTTAACTCGGCGAAAGTGTACAACAGGGGTAGGCTATGAGGCTAAACTCCCTCAGACATTTATAGGTTACGTTATTACTAAAGAAATGCAATACTCAAGAAACTACGTTAATATTAAGCCTCTAATAATGTAGAATAGAAGCAGGCTAAAGGTATGACAGTGAAATGCTAAATGACAAATGTACACGCCTACTTGAAAGCGCGTGCACTACACTAACTGTCCCCTACTAACATGCACTAGCATGTAGCATACAAGATGTTCATGATCCAGTAGATACCTAATAATACACATGGGAGGAACATAAACAGTAGTCACTTATTATAATAATGAATCTATACTAGGAATAACTAAAAGGTTGCAGGCAACAGTACTGCGCCGGTAGCCTACTACCGCATAGGCTACTTCGCTTCTCTCACTCTGTCTCCCCTCCGAGTCCGTATGCGCCCTACGCAACAGAACTCCGGACACAGCAGCAAAACGACAGTGCAGTTAATTGATACATGAAAGTATTAATAGTGTTGTCTTGTGTGTGAGTAATGTGTATTGTAAAGTGTTATAGATATATACTTAAAGAGAGCTGCAATGCATAGTAAAATAAAGATATATCCCACTCATCATCCCCATGTGTTCTAGCTAGCAGGCCAAGTCACAGGAACAACGAGTCCCAGCACCGAAAGCGAGAACCCAGGAGAAGACTGTAGAGAACACAAGGACAGATAAATTACGTTACTCTACTATACCGGCACTACGAGCGAGCTGTAGTCTCGGGTGCTACACTCGCTCCTGGCTCGGTATGCAAATCAAGGCTAAGTCCTCGTCCCTCTACAGACAACTCCTGGGCATGGTCGGGCTCTTACACATGGCACCAGTCTAGTCACAAATGGGATGATGAGCGGGGCATATAACTCGTGAACATGTAGAACGTTCACCAACTATCCTCATCAAGAAGATCGCTGTTCACATTAACCCCTTAAATCTAATACATGTAAATATATGCTTGTCCTAAGAGTAATACGAGAGGTGAGTGCTGAAACTCCTTTAGGACCTCAAGGGAAGGTTATGCATTTAAATAGAGAGAAGAATGAAATGAGAGTAATGTCGTCAGAGAGAAAGAGTGCAACCGTGAGAAGTTGGGAGAGAGAGCAAGGGATGTTAGAATCTCAAAGGTTCTAGGCAACCTGGTCATAGAACACGCAGCCAGCCTCCAGGCAGTGTGCTGTACGACAACATGGGCCCAGCCCAGGCAGGCAACAATGGACTACCAACCCTATCGCGCCTAGCTATAAGCGCAAGGCTGCCAACCAGTCCATACGTCTGGCAACCACCCGGCCGGCAGCGCGGCGCGTTGCTACCCTCTTGCTCTGAAGCCCAACTCACTCTCTCTCTCTGAACTCCCATGGTCCTATCTATCAACTTCTCTATTGATACTACATATTAAATGGAAGGTCTCGACATGGCTTAAAACAAAACCCACCACTGGTTAGCACATGACGAGACCTTTGCAGAGATACAAAGAACATAGTTATAAGTTGTCACACTCAATATACATAGCGGCTAACGGTAGCCAGATCACGGGCGGTACAGTGGAGTACCAAGGAGTACAATCAGGTTGCGTTGCCACGCACTGGGTGCGTCACAATAGATAGAAGTAATAACAACGCTATACCTTGTTCCATGTAGGTAGGGCAGACATCGTGAACCCATTCCACTATAACTCAAATAGGGCTAGAGCAAATGGACTGTAAATGTCCACACCTATTCCCTGGCTGACCCTTCCCAAATGGTAGGAATATATAGCTCAAGTCCTTTAGTCCTTTGTGAGTTATAGAGGTCAATGTTGAAGAGTTTTGGCCTACGTATTTGGAACAGGGTATAGCTCAGAACTGGTAGGATTCATAACATTTTGGGTCAGCCGTAAGAGCAGCCAAGATATGCTAACTGTATAGTCTGAAGGGGAGACGGTTGGTTTGTTTGGCTCCCCTTCTCCCTCATGTTTAGCCCCATTAGTTTTTAAATTTTAAGACGTTTGCTCCATTAGTTTGGCGATTTTAAGACCTTTCACCCCATTTCTTTGTCAATATTAGGACCATTCGTGTCATTTAGGTGTCGACAGCGAGCCTGTAGGCCGGAACATTTTTCTACCGATAAATGTACACATTAATCTTGAAGGGGGGTCTTTGGGATGTTTTTTCTTAAAGCTTGATCAAAGTCTAGGGAGCAAACTAAAACAAATATATATACCAGCAATAATAGAAAATATATAAATACATAAAATAACGGCCCCTTAATCTTGAGGTGCAAACTAAATTATTAGAATCCCAGTGAATTCTAGGTGCTAATGAACTGCAGTAGTCATTACAAATCCTATGTTAGCTCTACAGGCACGTAATTTACACTAACTCTAGTATCTCCCTGACAAAACTCTTCCCCCACAACCCCCGCACACTGCACTGCTCCAGTGCGGTGTTCTGCGTACCTCATAACGAAAGATGTGTGTATGCATGTATGTACAGGTATGTACGTATATACTCAGGCACATATCCCACAGCTGGGGGTGGCCAACTCGAGACATACACACACACACACACACCTATAGGTCGCCCAGGAGAAATATATACCATTACATACCAAGTCGTAGGATCTAATTTGTCCAAGTACCATACAAGGGATTTTAACAACTATTCCCACGCAACTCGGGTTGTGAATAGATTTAATTTAATTCTCCTCCAGGCGAGCACAAGGGTTACATTAATATGAAGTACGGTACGTACTTTATCTCCATATTATTGATTTTCCCCCACTTCTAATTGAGATACATTCAAATAAATGGACAACATTTTAGTATAATGGCCACGCTGCGTAACTTTGTCCCTTGGAATGATAAATTTCCGTGACAATTTACCACTATGAACGTTATTCACTGTTTGACTTATTTTAGCGTTGAACTTCGGGTTACTCGAATAATTAACTTGAAAGGAAACTATATTAGAGCACTTTCTTCTTAGTGACTGGCTAGAACTTATATTCGCATTACGTTAGCATGCTAATCGCTTCGTAATATACAGTATATTTCCGTAAAAGTTGATTTCCTATTAAAAAGAATTATAATTCAATTTATCGTCAGTGTTTGCCTTACTTATCTATCTCATCAACTAAATTTGTCTAACAGCAAGTACTAGGATTGTTGTCTTTCATATAACTGATGGGCTTTGCTGCTACATTACTGTGACCTCAAAATAATCGCACTTATTCATTTAATACAAGTGATTGGCCTTACGGATAGACTGCGGCGACCTCAGAAGAATCTCATTTATGCTCTCTTGAGTCTAGGCCCTAGGGAAACTACTTCACAGATTGCATTAACTCGCTATAATTTACACAAGCTATAAGATTCCTAACTTCTATCTAGCTAATAGAATATCTTTTTACTAACAAGAAATAACTGATATATCAACTCAATGGTCTTTGATTGGATCAATTATAGTCTATTCCTTTATGCCACTGGTTTACCTAATATAGGTAACATCTATTTTTAGTTTGCTTGGTTTATTGTTTTTTTTCTTCAAGACATGTGCGGGGTCAAGAGGTTCCATATACAAAATTATAATGCCCTCGCAAATATCCCGCAACCCAAATACTGTACTACCCGAGTTGACGTTCCCATACGTCAACTCGGGTAGTACAGTATTTGAGTTGCGGGATTTTTGTGAGGGCATTACAAAAATATCGCTCCAGTCTAGAAGTCTGCCACAGCAGACAACAGCAGCTTCTTCCTCTTGTTCTCCTTAGCTGATCACGTTTGGCCACCAGTGTCTGCTCAGCTCTCCTTCTGCTGCCACACTTATGGTCAACCCCTGCAGCTCCTGAGGCATGATTGAGGCAATAAACAGCAGTGAGAAAGGTAGATAGCTGGGAAGAAAGGTAGATGGGCAGGATGGTAAGGGAGGTAGCTTAGGTATGGAGGCGGATAAGTAGGGTAGGAAGGTATATAGGCTGGGTAAAAAGGTAGATAGGCAGGGTAGAAAGGTAGATAGACAGGATAGAAAAGTAGATAAACAGGGTAGAAAGGTAGATAAGCAGGGTAGAAAGGTAGACAGGCAGGTTAGAAAGATATATAAGCAGTTTAGAAATGTAGATTGGTAGGGTAAGAAGATAAATAGGTAGGGTAAAAAGATTAATAGGCAGGGTAAAAATATTAATAGGTAGGGTAAAATATTAATAGGTAGGGTAAAATATTAATAGGTAGGGTAAAATATTAATAGGTAGGGTAAAATATTAATAGGTAGGGTAAAGATATTAATAGGTAGGGTAACGATATTAATAGGTAGGGTAAAATATTAATAGGTAGGGTAAAATATTAATAGGTAGGGTAAAAATATTAATAGGTAGGGTAACGATATTAATAGGTAGGGTAAAATGATTAATAGGTAGGGTAGAATATTAATAGGTAGGGTAAAAATTAATAGGCAGGGTAAAATATTAATAGTTAAGGTAAAAATATTAATAGGTAGGGTAAAAATATTAATAGGTAGGGTAAAAATATTAATAGGTAACGTAAACATATTAATAGGTAGGGTAAAATATTAATAGGTATGGTAAAATAGTAATAAGTAAGGTAAACAGATTAATAGGTAGGGTAAAAAAAATAATAGGTAGGTTAAAATATTAATAGGCAGGGTAAAATATTAATAGGCAGGGTAAACAGATTAATAGGTAGGGTAAAAATATTAATAGGCATGGTAAAAAGGTAAATAGGTAGAGTAGAAAGGGTGGTAGCTTAGGTAAGAAGTGAGGTTAGGTTGGGAGATAAGGAAGAAAAAGGCACACGTTAGGCAAGGAGGAAGTAGGGTTGGATACCTAGGGGAGAAGGATGGGAAGGCAGTGAGGTAAGTTAGCAAAGAAGGTAGGCATTCAGGCAGGGTAGTCAGAGAGGTAAAAACGTAGGCAGGGTAGGTAGGAAGGAGAGATTGGTAAACAAAGTAGGAAGGTAGGTAGGCGGGGGAGGCTGGTATGCTGAGTAGGTAGACAGGAAAGTAGGTAGACAGGGGAGACAGGAAGGCAGTGAAGGAAGACATTGACAGGGTAGGCAGGATGAAAGTGTTGGTAGGCCAGGCAGTGAGATGGATAGGTAGGCAAGTGAAACAGGAAGGCAAACAGAGTAGGCAGGGAAATACGTAGGTAGGTAAGCAGGGTAGGCAGTCAGACAGGGTAAGCAAGGTAGGAAGAATAGGTAGGAAGGAAGGGTAGGTAGAGACAAGGCAGGGTAATAGGAAATGTAGGCAAGGGAGGCAGGCAGAGATAGGTAGGGAGGGTTGGTAGGCAGGGGAAGCAGGCAGGCAGGAAGGGAGATAAGCAGGGGAGGCAGGCAGGGATAGGTAGGCAGGCAGGAAGGGAGATAAGAAGGGGAGGCAGGCAGGCAGGGAAGGCAGTGATTAACTGTGAATTGGTCAAGAGAAGATGGAAGGATGTGTGGGAGTCCCTGTGGTGACCACAGGGACGCCTTTGGCAATCTTGACTTTTCCCCTTAGAGCAGCGACCACTTTCGGCACATTCCGTTGCATGGCGGCGTTCATGACGTAGGGGCACCGTCCGGCCGTCCCTCCCCATAGGTACGTTATTGGGGCTTCTGTGGCAATCATAATTGGCACGACCACTGTCATGATTTCGGAAAATCTGGAGAAGGATCACTAGGATTACTCCAGTGCATCGGTTCTCTGGAGGATTATCAGGGTCGCAGGCATAGATCGTGAATGTGTGACAGGCCCTTTACTCTCTCGCACACACACAAACAACATATATTAATACAAACAAGCACACGAGAGTAATGACACACTCACACACACACACACACACACACACATATACACACGCACACACACATATACACACGTACACACACATATATATACACACGCACCCACATATATATACACACGCACACACTGTTACGATCCAGGTTCTCAAAGACACAGGGCTCTTCAACATTGGACTAGATAATGGCAAAAATGCAACAACGGTAACACTAGATCCAACCCCTGCCTTAAACACTGGAAAACAAAACACCATTACCGCCCTGAGTCGTGCCTGGACAACGAGGTATCCTATGACTCGGTAACTGGTGCACACACACTAGGCTGACGCTCGATGAAACAGCCTATTCTCAAACAGTAAAAGATTACTCGATTAGGTTACACAAAGAAAAGATAGTTAACGTGATTAATTAACATTACGGTAGATACTCAAATAACTGGCACTCCTGTATTAAAGACAGTGCAATGCTAGTCCTGCAACATCAACTGGAAACTTCTGAAATAAGTCTGATGCTGGGAAGATGTTCGTAAAGAATCTTGAACAATTATAATGCAGAATACGGGTCACAATAAATACTAGGACATATAGTAATAATAGGCAGGCGAAATAAAGACTGCGCAAAGGTAGTAATGCTCGACAACTAAAGAAATGCTTCGTGACACAACGCAACAGCCTACTAGGGTTGTGCAACTCAACAACAACCTCGGCTCAAAAGTGCAGTGAATAATAAAGTGGCATACATATAATAATGGGGGCTTATCTCTAACCAGTGTCTGCTCAGTTAATAAAGTCTAGCTGGGGTATCAAGGCAGGGCAACAATGGGTGAGCATGCGGCTCGTAGCCTAATGTTGTCCGAAGGTGGTATAATGAAGATTACGTTATATGACGGGGATGCTCTCTTGATAAATCTAGGTCTCTAGTACCTAGTTCTATCCTGGCGATCCCTCAGAAGTCAACACAAAGAGGAAGCACTATGTTGTGAGGGATAGGCTATGGCCCTCTCACACCACAGCGCTGTGCTCGCAAAAGTAAACCCACCCGAAGACAACTTAGGCTCCCACAGTACCTGTCGATGTCGTGCAGGGCTTAGCTAACACTGCACACATCGGAGACAACGACACAGTAACCTTACCCCTAGTCTAGCTTTAAATAACCCAGCAGAATCACTCAACACCTTGCCAGGGAGACATATACCGGTCTACAACCTTCCCGAGAGAAGACACACACGGAAAAGTCCGTCTCTCCAAACCCCATTAAAGCCTAATACATGGAAATATCCGAGAGCTTCGCGTACAATACGACTGGCCGACGGTGAACGTCTATGCTGAAACCAGAAGGGATGTTGAGTTTAATAAAGATTAGAGAATGAGAAAGGAGAAGTCGAGAGAGAGAAATAGTATGCAAAGTAGCGAGTATGGGGGACAGAATTGCAAAGGATGTAGACGATACGCGTGTCAGGCAAGCTCTGAGCTGGTAAAAAACATGAGGCCGCGACGGGAAGGGACTAGTTGACCACCCGGCCGCCAACGCCGTCAGCGCCCAAGCGAGCCGTGTCATAGCTCACCCCCCGCTGCCAGGTGTACTCCATCACCCTCTCTCGCTCGCCTCCCACACAAGCAACATTTATATTATAGCGAATATAAAATACAAGGCGCGGTCACAGACCAAAACAAAGATCACTTCTAGACTGTCTGCGGCAACACGACACGAATGAAATAAAGCAGATCATTCTAGGACAACTGTAGCCTATCCCCCCATCCTGGCGAGCGCTAGCGAGCTGCAATGCCCCACGCAACCATTCTGCCAACGCCGGAGGCGTCACCCCCCCCCCCCCAAGATATGGGACACTCAACCATGAGCCCATATCTGAACAGGCAGAATGTCGCTAGAATCTGCCACTCCTAACCACTCTGCCACTCATGGAATGCAAGCTCAGTCTCCTCAAAAAAAAATACAACAACATTTTATATATAAACAAATCTTATCACCCTTCCCAAACATAATACATTAATTCATAACATTGTGCTCCCAGAGCGAGCTTTAAGAAGCACAGCCTACTGAGAGAAAATCATCTGCACTCAGTACTCAGCTACAATATTATCTTAAAATTAATTATTAAAAAGAAAGAGTTTTTATTTAATTTTTCATATTTTATTTTAATGTTGTTTTTTTGGCAGCTACTATAGATGTAGCCTAATTTTCGTCTAATCAAAGCCAACAACTCCTGCCCTGCGACCCTACGCTGATGCTACACACGTGAGCCAACAAGCACCAGCGCAAAAATACACCGCGAGCCAAGACAGGAGGCTATACCAACATACTGTGGTAGCCTACCCCGGATCCTCCACCCACGACAGACACTGACTGAACAGCGAGGGTTCTCCTGCAAACAAAGCCAAAACATTATCAGTGCCCTTAGCATGCCACACATCCAACTTGTGTTCCGGCAGCACAACAACACCTGACACTGATAAACTGCCCAGTTCATCGCAAGACTGGCACTTCTCTTCGCTCTTTCCGGCAACGGGGCCTGCCAATAACCCTTCACTAGTTCTACCTTCGTGATGAGCGAGGCAGCCCCGAAGCGGTCTATGGTGTCGTCAACTCTGGGTAATGGATAGGCGTCTGTCAGGGATAATGCTTCCACACTCTTGCAATCAACATACACACGGACTCTGCCACCAAACTCAGGTTGCAAAGCCACTGGCAACGACCACTCACGATATCCCTCATCCCTCAGACCCCCTCTCCACACGCTGTCCAGCTCCGCCCTTACAACAGGCTGTCGAGCAGGATTCACACGGCAGGGAACCAACTCGAGCCCTGCACCGTCTCCAGCCTCCGTGTCGGATTCTACCCCGCACATCAGGCCTGGAGAAGCAACAAACATGCGGACGGACTGCCACAGCCTAGCAAACAACTCCTCTTGTCGCTCAGGAACAAGAGGTTGCAACTTATCTCGCAGAACAACATGCCCAGTGCCCTCCCACATCTCCTTCACCATGTGGAGAGGGCCCCTCACCCGATGCCCGAAAACAAGCTCATTCGGACTGAAACCGAGACTCTCTCCAGGTACTTCTCTTGCCGCGAACAAAACATACGGCAGACCAAGGTCCCAATCCTTTCCGTTCTCTGCGCAATAACATCGAAGCATGCTTTTCAGCGCGGCGTGCCACCTCTCCAACACCCCTTGACTCTCCGGGTGATACGCAGAAGAGACGACAGTGCTGATGCCATGCTGAATCATAGTTTGTTTGAATAGATTAGATGTAACACTAGAACCTTGGTCCGATTGCACCTCCTGCGGGTAACCATACCGCGAGCAATACCAGAGCAGATTCCGGACAACAGTTTTCGCCGTGCCATTTCTCATTGGATATGCATCAGGATAACGAGGGGCCACATCCATGATAGTTACTAGAAATTTATTACCGGCACTAGTAGGGGGTAGGGGTCCGACCATATCAATGATGACCTTACTGAAGGGCGGTCCACTGACAGGAATGGGGTGCAACGGGGCTCTCGGAATTGTTTGGTTAGGTTTTCCGTAGGTGGCACGTATGACACCTTGCTATCCAGGTTACCACCTGCCCCTTCAACCCCGGCCACCAAAACAATTTTTCTAAAGCCGCCACCGTTTTTCTCACCCCTAGATGTCCTGCCAGTGGTATGTCATGCGCCAACCTCAGTAGGCTATCCCTGCACTCCCGTGGCACCACCAACTGGTCCACTACTCCGGACCCCTCTTGCCATCTACGTTTAGGGTCTTGAAAACGCCTATAGAGGATGCCTTCTAAATAAAAAAAATCTCCTGGCTGCGCATCACCGTCCTCGTCGAGCTCTACAGCTCCATTAGCACACGTTTGGAGCTCAGGGTCCTCTAGTTGCAACCGACGTATATCTGAGGGTGCCAAGCGATCTAACTGCTCCCGGAGCAATGCATGACCTTCCCCGATACTGGGCTGCTCCCTCTGTCTCTCTCGATGTACATAACGTTGCTGTCGTGGAGACTCGTCATGCCCAGCCTCGTCACTCTCGATGACAGGCCCAGGGGCTACTCCAGAATTAAGTAATGGTGCTAATACTGAATCACCCAGGAGAGCCGCCGAGTCAAAACTCTTAAAACCAACTCCAGCTTTAGCCTCCTCCTGTTGATCGTTCCTCCGCTGGTCTGAAGACGGAGGACTAGGCTGTGACACTTTAGCTGCCCGAGCTCGGGTGACAACACACGCCTTGGGTTGTGTCTGGCACCGCTCGACCCACTCTTGCTCTTCCCTACTCACGTCGGCCGGCCTCTCGGCAACGACTAAGGGTAGAACCTCAGAAGCGGGCATTGCAAAGTCGTTGCCGAGAAGAAGGTCGACGCCCTCCACTGGCAGTTTCTCCACAATCCCGACATCCAATTCACGTGCCACACCATCCACCTCCAACTCCAACCGCACCAGCGGGTATGACCGAGTTGCATTAATACCCTGCACCACCACCACCCGAGCCGCGTTTATAGGGTAGCCAGTCAAGTTTTCATCAGAGTCTGGGAAGCACCTGTATCATGCAAGACCTCTACTCCATGCTTGCGCCCCGCCCACATCACGCAACCCCGCCCTCTATGGTCGCAAAAGCATCCTGAGCAGGGTTCGAGCCTCCCAGGTGCTTCTGCATTGGCTGTGCCTCAGCCTCTGACGAACTGCCCCGGGCAAACTCAGATGACTTCGGAGACACACCAATGTTGCAGGCCAAAGACACAGCTGCTGTAGGTGGTTTGCTAGGACAGACTCTTGCAAAGTGCCCCTTTTCATGACAATGATAACACTCCAACTCCCCTTTGGGCTTCCCTTGGTACTGGGAAGGGCCCGGCCCCTTCTTAAATGGGACGGTGCTAGTCTTGTGGTCAGTCTTGGTATCATGGCTCTTGTACTTGTTTGCATAAGGTATATCACTAACTCGGGGGGGTGGGGCGTCACGCCCCTTGTTACCTGCCTCACTACGCTGGGCAAACCCGCACCCACGAATTAGTGATAGCCGGAGGTCAGCCATCTCAGCTGCCTCCTGTAGAGATTTTGGTTGCTTTTCTTTAAGGTTTAACGTCAGGTCGCCGCCCGTGCATTTGAAAAACTGCTCTAAAAGCACCAACTGTTTAATGTCGTCAAACGTAGTAGCTTTCTCCGACCTCAGCCAATTCCCAAAAGCATCGGACAGCTCCCGGGTATGCTCCAAAAAGGTGCTCTCCCGACCCTTGGTAACACCCCGGAACTTCAACCTGTACGTCTCTGGTTGTAGTTCGTATGCTCTCAGGACAGCCTCCTTGAGTTCCTCATAGATAATACAAGACTCTATAGGCAACGCATCGTAGGCTTTAAGACCCTTGCCTATTAATCTAGAGGATACAAGTGCTGCCCATTTATTCTCCGGCCACTGGTGTTCCTGGCACTTCTTCTCAAAGCGTGTGAAAAATTCTGTTACACCACTCTCATCAAACACCGGAACCAGTTTCAATAAGTGCGAGAGAGACTGCTCGTGAACACGGTTACCAGCCCCAAGTCGCTGTCCCGTTGTCTCTACTCGCGACTTCTCTACGTCCATGTCGGCACAGTACCTAGTCGACTCTAAATCAGCTTGGATTTTTGCTAGCTTGGCTCTCTCTCTTCTATCTTGGCTAATTCTAATTACTGCTGATGCTGAAGCTTAGCTAATTCGAGCTTAAACAATAATTCTGGAGATAACCCTTGAGGAGGTGAAGGTGCTACAATGTTTGAAATTACCGGTGGTCCCCCCAGGGGCAACCCACCCTGCCAGTCACCACCCAACTGCGGAAGCGTACCCGGGGTCGGCAAACTACTGGGATGGCTGGGAGTCGAGTGTAGGGGAAGCATGGCCGAAGGGCTCTGAGCACTCAACCCATCTCGCTCACCAGTCACCCTGCCCAGTACACACGTTATCAAGTTATCCTTGGTCATGCTGCTAGTAACCGCATGACCGATAGCTGTGGCCAGGCATTGAAGACCGTACCGATCCATACCCTCCAACCGCTCGGCAGTAACAGGCCATTGCAAAAATATCCTAGCATCCTCCTCACAATTCACCCGATTAACCCTTTCATCATGCTGCTGTTCCTCAGTTTCGACATTACGTACTGTGTCTCCATTCTCCTCTGACCCGGTATAAGACATGATGCTCACAAAAATTTCTCACCACAATATTCAGAAAAGAAGTACCCCAAACTCTTATGTAGCACTATTCACTTGCCAAAAATGTCTGAAGACTCTCAAGTGCTATACTACTTTGCCAAAAAAAAAATTAACGTGCCCACTATATTCCTCAATAAAACAAATGACCACAACAATCCTGCAATTATCTCTTAGTTCACAAGATCCTGAGCTAGGTCGCCATTTGTTACGATCCAGGTTCTCAAAGACACAGGGCTCTTCAACATTGGACTAGATAATGGCAAAAATGCAACAACGGTAACACTAGATCCAACCCCTGCCTTAAACACTGGAAAACAAAACACCATTACCGCCCTGAGTCGTGCCTGGACAACGAGCTATCCTATGACTCGGTAACTGGTGCACACACACTAGGCTGACGCTCGATGAAACAGCCTATTCTCAAACAGTAAAAGATTACTCGATTAGGTTACACAAAGAAAAGATAGTTAACGTGATTAATTAACATTACGGTAGATACTCAAATAACTGGCACTCCTGTATTAAAGAAAGTGCAATGCTAGTCCTGCAACATCAACTGGAAACTTCTGAAATAAGTCTGATGCTGGGAAGATGTTCGTAAAGAATCTTGAACAATTATAATGCAGAATACGGGTCACAATAAATACTAGGACATATAGTAATAATAGGCAGGCGAATAATAAAGACTGCGCAAAGGTAGTAATGCTCGACAACTAAAGAAATGCTTCGTGACACAACGCAACAGCCTACTAGGGTTGTGCAACTCAACAACAACCTCGGCTCAAAAGTGCAGTGAATAATAAAGTGGCATACATATAATAATGGGGGCTTATCTCTAACCAGTGTCTGCTCAGTTAATAAAGTCTAGCTGGGGTATCAAGGCAGGGCAACAATGGGTGAGCATGCGGCTCGTAGCCTAATGTTGTCCGAAGGTGGTATAATGAAGATTACGTTATATGACGGGGATGCTCTCTTGATAAATCTAGGTCTCTAGTACCTAGTTCTATCCTGGCGATCCCTCAGAAGTCAACACAAAGAGGCAGCACTATGTTGTGAGGGATAGGTTATGGCCCTCTCACACCACAGCGCTGAGCTCGCAAAAGTAAACCCACCCGAAGACAACTTAGGCTCCCACAGTACCTGTCGATGTCGTGCAGGGCTTAGCTAACACTGCACACATCGGAGACAACGACACAGTAACCTTACCCCTAGTCTAGCTTTAAATAACCCAGCAGAATCACTCAACACCTTGCCAGGGAGACATATACCGGTCTACAACCTTCCCGAGAGAAGACACACACGGAAAAGTCCGTCTCTCCAAACCTCATTAAAGCCTAATACATGGAAATATCCGAGAGATTCGCGTACAATACGACTGGCCGACGGTGAACGTCTATGCTGAAACCAGAAGGGATGTTGAGTTTAATAAAGATTAGAGAATGAGAAAGGAGAAGTCGAGAGAGAGAAATAGTATGCAAAGTAGCGAGTATGGGGGACAGAATTGCAAAGGATGTAGACGATACGCGTGTCAGGCAAGCTCTGAGCTGGTAAAAAACATGAGGCCGCGACGGGAAGGGACTAGTTGACCACCCGGCCGCCAACGCCGTCAGCGCCCAAGCGAGCCGTGTCATAGCTCACCCCCCGCTGCCAGGTGTACTCCCTCACCCTCTCTCGCTCGCCTCCCACACAAGCAACATTTATATTATAGCGAATATAAAATACAAGGCGCGGTCACAGACCAAAACAAAGATCACTTCTAGACTGTCTGCGGCAACACGACACGAATGAAATAAAGCAGATCATTCTAGGACAACTGTAGCCTATCCCCCCATCCTGGCGAGCGCTAGCGAGCTGCAATGCCCCACGCAACCATTCTGCCAACGCCGGAGGCGTCACAACACACACACACACACACACACACACACACACACACACACACACACACACACACACACACACATACATACACACACACACACACAACTTTTGAACCACACTGTACCAACATTCCTTGAATATAAGTCTGTTTATCTTTGTTAAGGGGGTGTTTTTTTCTGGACCCCCTTCTCCCTCATGTTTAGTCCCATTAGTTTTAAAATTTTAAGACGTTCGCCTCATTAGTTAATACTAATAATAATAATAACAATGAAATACAAATATATCCCCGTAAGATTATTGCATCACTTATAAATAGAAAAATAAGCCGAGTTGAAATTATAGAGATAGGACAAAACTTTTGACCGTCACTGTACCTTTGTCACCTCCACGCTATTTAGGTAGGCCAAAAATCACGCACCCTATCCTCGGTAACTCAAAAAGGGCTAGAGTAAATGGGCTATAAATTTCCAAACCTATTCCCTGGCTGACCCTCCCCAAATGGTAGAAGTAATAGCTGGATTACTCTAGTAGTTTCTGTGTTATAGAGGTTAATGTTCAAGAGTTGTAGCCTACTTATTTGGAACAGGGTATCGTAGACAACTGTGAACAGATAAAACATACCGTAGTATAATTAGTGGAGCAGATAACTGCAAATTTCAGGAGAATCGTTCATTTCCGGAAACAAGCACCAAATTTGGCACACATACTCCTTGGGGATTGCTCTTTTGATAAAACCCGTTAGCCACCTAAAAATTCAAGATGGCGGCCATTTTTCAAGATTGCCGCCATTGAATATACAGAAATATTGCATTTCGCAATAAAATCGCAAAGACTTGTCCTATTTGAATGATCTTGGTGTGAAATCATACATTTTTCACTATGTAGAATCCGAATTTGGAACCATGGACTTACTCACTAGCTTCCTTGTACCATAATATCAGTCCCGGAATCCTAATATTCTGCTAAATTAGAGGTTCATGTTACGTCTGACTCGGCTAAAATGCATGGTAGTGTATATCGTAGTAGTGTTAGAGGTTTAGTATGTGTAGCATCTTCCTGTACAAGACTTCCAAACTGGACATGACACGATGCGGTGGGGGGGGGGGGGGACGTTGAGAGACTTGCAGCGGAAGGTGTAGAGTAGTAGCTCAACAGAGCGGATGTCAACGCACAACCAGGGCACACTGGTGGCACCGCTGCTGTGAAACTCGGCATGGGGTTCAGTATCAGCTGAATAATTAGTTTAGTGTAGCTAAATAATTAGTTTAGTGTCCCAAATGCTGTCAAATAAGCCCCGCATCAGTTAGCTATTGTAGATTACATGTAGTTTAACATAGATGTTTAGTTAGATAGCCGCGCCTGAATTGAGAGGGTGTGCCAGCGCGGGAGAGCCGAGCCAAGGGTAACGGGGCTTTACATTGCTTTGCATGTAGTTACCTGGATGGTGTACAGATCGCACGGGACTTAAATGATACTGGATGAACGATCGGGCTAGGTGTAGGTCATATATTTTTATTCCCGAACCTAGTCGTATCCCATACCTTATTGTGCATGATTGTGATCAAGGTGGTAAAAGGATAACCCCTCGGCCTTGATTCACTGAATACAGATAATTATCATACTGTGATTATCTGTTATATCTGTTATCATATAACATACTGTGTTGTATCATACTGTGATTATCTGTTATATACTGTGATTATCTGTTATCTATTATATCTGTGTTACAGATAATTATCATACTGTATTCACCAAGATGGCAAATACAGATCCAGGACCATCTAAATTCCGGACTGACTGGAGCAAGTGTTGTCTTTGCCAGAAGAAGAAGAGTAAAGAGCTCAAGTCACCACATGCACAACAACCACAAGAACATGATGGCTACACTATGATTGCGACTACTATTCCCCTCTTTCACGCAATTAATGAGATGCCTATTGTTCTGGATCCAGCCAGACTTGATGATGGTGGTGGCATTGAAGAAACTCTGAGGAGGAACAAGGTGCAGTATCACCAAAGTTGTCGCCTTATGTTCAACAACACGAAACTGGAGAGAGCCAGAAAAAGAAGAGCAGAGAGTGCTCAGCCAGTAGAATGCCAGACCAAGCTGCGTAGAACCAGCCTAGAAGGCCAAACGTGTTTCATATGTGACAAAGAACTCAGACAAGTTATGACGATGAACCTCAATAACAGACTTAATGAATGTGCCCAAACTTTAAATGACGGAAAACTTCTTGCAAGACTCAGCGGTGGAGATGCTATTGCACAGCTCAAATACCATTTTGCATGCTTGACAGACCTGTACAATAGAGAGAGGACGTACCTCAGAGCCACCAAGAGACTGGAACAGGAACATGCACCCGAAGAGGATGCCCACCCACAGGCATTCTCAGAGCTAGTCACATATCTAGTGGAGACCACCAGATCTGGCGAGGGTCCTGCAGTCTTCCGACTTGCAGACATAGTTCACCTGTATGCCCAGCGCCTGGAACAGCTGGGTGTTGATGCACCTGCTGTCAACTCCACAAGACTGAAGGAAAAACTGCTGTCAGAAATACCTGAGTTGGAAGTGCACAAGCAGGGAAGGGATGTTCTTCTGGCTTTCCAGAAAGATGTGGGCTTTGTCTTGTCAGAAGCCTCTGACTATTATAGTGAAGCTATTATCCTTGGCAAAGCAGCTAACATCTTGCGAAGACATATGCTGGACCACAAGTCCACATTTGATGGAACCTTCCATGAGGGATGCATCGAGCAGGCCATTCCACTCACTCTTCTTCAGTTTGTGGCCATGCTTGAACATGGAGCGGACATCAAATCTCAACTGAGGTTTGGCGCATCAAAGACAGATCTAGCAATTGTTCAGCTGCTTCAGTACAACTGCTACGCAAGGTACAAAGGAGCAGCAACTCACAGACACTCCAAAGACAGAGCGACCCCATTCCCTGTTTACAAGGGGATGTCCGTCTACACAAAGACCAGAAAGAGAAAGTTGGTGGAAATGCTTAACGAGCATGGCATCAGCATTTCATACGACAGGGTGCTACAGATATCTGCACAGCTGGGAGATGCAACAGTCAGCAAGTACGTGGAGGATGGGGTGGTCTGTCCACCAGTTCTGCGAAAAGGGATGTTCACCACATCAGCCATGGACAACATAGACCACAATCCCACTGCAACGACAGCGACCACTTCTTTCCATGGAACCAGCGTCTCTGTTTTCCAGCACCCAACCAAAGAAGACAAAGGTAAAGAGCGTGGACAGCTGAAGTTCGGAGAGGAGAAAGTGAAGACAGTTCCAGAACTTCCAGACTCCTTCACCAATGTCCGGCCCGCCTTCTTCACCAAGAAGAAACCCTCTCCTGCTGATGCTGCGGTCGATGCAAATGCTACTGCTTTGGTCTGACCTGCACGGCACTGTGCAGCTGCAGATGCGAGGTTTAGAAGCGAGTAGTATACTCATCCAGGCAGCAAGACAATAAGTGACAAACAAGTTTAGGCCTACTGCCTACATGTACAGTAGCCCAACTAAGTTTTGCGACAAAATATTAGGTATGTGGCACCTGTCTAGTTTGCACTCCCGTCCCAAGCCCGTGTGTTCGTGTCTAGCAAAGACCCGTGGTGTCTAGGCAGGCGCCACCACCTGCGCTACTACAGCCAGGGCACACAGTACTCGCACACGTTGGGCGCTACATATGACAATATTGCTATCATTATTTTTTTGTATAATAATAGAAGGCTTTCTCTCTCTCTCTCTCTAAATATAAATAGATTTACGCGCGATAAACTTTGAAGATTAGCACACACACACACACGCACACGCCAGAATGGTAAGCGTCACTACTTTATAGATCCACATTGTATATAATAACTTAAAATGAACACAATAAGTTGCATATATTGTTATTTTATAATCTATTATACACTTGTTAGTGATTGTTTTAATAAGAGCCCCGGCCTCCTTAACACTATACTTGGTGTTGGTGTCAGCGACATTGGCTGTAATTCTTATCCTTAGCATTTCTATAACCCAGAAAGTGCTCGAGAAACGGGTAGTAAATTTCCACATCTATTTCCTGATCTACTCGTATATTTGTTTTGTTCTTTATAAGATGTTATGCGGTCAGGATTAGCTCCAAGTTCGCTGACACCGGGTATAGATTTCATGAGTTATCCTAAACGTTTATATGCATCAACTGTATTAGATGTTACTCAATAAAATTTAATTTCATACAGCTAAATGACTAAGAGACTTAATTTGTCCGAACGTTTATAGCATCTGAGCTGAAGCCAGTCATCTTGGGGGCTAATAAGTGATTGAGGTTTCCGAATGTTTGTGTGCGAACTGTTGTATGGATTCTTCCCCTGCCGCCTCTTCTTTTGCCTCCTTCCATGCGTTTCTTGTTGATACTTCCTACCCCTTGTGGGAAAAGGGCTGGCTACTGACTAAATTACAAATGTCAAATTAAGAGTAGTATGCTGCTGTCACATTTGTTAAATGCTTAATCATCAATCTTTTAATGGAATTTAACCGTGTTGGCTGCGAGTGTCTCGCTATTTATTAACCTTTTTTTTCCCCAAGCATACGAATCGATAAACAGACAAAAAATACCTTCAAAGATATTGATATGTCAGTAAAGTTTTCGATAAATATCCACATGAAAGATTGCTGATTAAAGAAGCAGCTCATGGAATAGGGCGAACTATATTACGTGAATTAGACCATGGCTAATTAGTAGGAAACAAAAAATTAACATTAACAGTAGCCTATACAATCAGATTGGGGTGTAGTGAAGGTTGGGGTCTTTCACGATGGTCAGTTTTAGTTCCTCAATTGTTCATTTATTACATTAACGACCATGATTTAGGCCTAACTAAAAATATTGGTAATTTTTCAAATGACACTAAAAATAGGTTGAATTGGTGATCCTGATAACGATTCATGCTCTCCAAAAATAATTTGATACACGACCCAAATGGTGCATAACTTGTCAGTTGATATTTAATATAGATAAATACATGCAGTTTAGTGAACATTGGGAAATCTACAGAACATTCAGGATATAAATTTAACAATATTTGTTTCGTCAATAATTACGCACCATATATCTCCCGTATGAGGAGATTCGATAGCTCAATGAATTCTTGTGATGTCCGATTCCATTACCCATCTACCTTACTCAAGGCCAGGGTAGCCAGTAACCACCAGCTATATCTCAGAAGAAAAAAATATAATTTGTTCACCAATCTGAGTGGCGACAGAAGCAAGACGCAATATCAGTGGTATCTACAGTAGATGGCTAAATAACATGGAATTAAGTAACTCAATTATTACAAAAGATTTGGAAGTCATCGTCAGTCGTGATATGAAACCAAAACAACAATGCAACATTGTTTGAAATCAGAGTTTTTAAATTGATATCTACAATAGAAGTGTGAATAACAACAAACGTAATTTTATAATTTCACCGTCCTTAGTAAGGCTTCACATGGATTATGTTTTTAATTTTGCTGTCCAGTGTCCATAGATTGATTGGAAGTTATGGTACAAAAAAGAATGGCAAAACAATCCAGAATAATAGAACATTAGAACATCAATAATATTCTAACGCCTGATGACTAAGGCCAAATGACACGGAATTATAGCCAGAATGGGTTAGAACATTTAACAGAAGTAAAAGATTATTGAGGTTGTGAATATCATGAAATACATGATATGGTCAGTACAAAAGAAAGGGGACTTGGGAAAACATTAGGCTTGCACATATTAGAAGTGTAGAGTAAGAGAGGAGAGCTGTTGTGGCCTAGCGAGCTAATGCTGGGGTCACACATTCACGTATATGTTCCCGTATGCTCCCGTACGAAGGTTTATTGGTAGTTGGCAACCGAATACGTAAAACGTAAGGGCTTAGTACGCAAAACGTAAATGAAATTGTGTATAGTCGTGGGGGTTGGTACGCATGACGGGAGTACCCACGCTGGTCGGGGAGGTGGTTGGTGCGGCCAAGGCCGCCCGGTATGTTTTGGATTTCAAATCAGATACGGGGCTCGCGCTCACGTATGTCAAAAGTCGGGAAATCCTACGTCTGACCGGGCGATCGGCTACGTCTGACGGGAGCAGCCCCGTAAGACGTAGCAGCTCGCCCGGTCAAACGTAAGCTGCTCCCGTCAATCGTAAAATATTCCCGTCAAACGGGACAGTTAACGTTAGTCCGGGCGCATCTGGCAGCACCGCCGCACTGCGTGTTGGCGGGAAGACGCGGCAACGTTGTAGGGGGGGTATATAAGGACCAGCGGGGGACACTCCCGTCACACCTCTCACCACACCGGAGCAGCAACCAACGTATATATACGTCCTCGCCGAAAATAAATCGTAGCAGCGAAACGACTGCACCTATGGCTTTCATATTTTTACCACATGTACCTTACCCTTTAGGCTACCCACCACAAAAATCCCAAATCCCTCCTCCCATCCACTCGCTGACTGTCGGTCCCGTCAGAAGGAAAAAAAAGGAAAATCTGTGGCGGCGAAACGACTGCACCAATCGGTTCCATATTTGTGTGACAAGTCCCTTACCCTTCTGCCTTCCCCCCACCACACCCCCAACCGCCTCCCACCACCCACTTCTAGCGTATCCGTACGAAGAAAAGGAAAAAAAGGAAAATCCGTGGTGGCGAAACTACCTCACCAATCGTCTTCATATGTGTAACACAAGTCAATTACCCTTCTACCTTCCCCCCACCATCCCCAAAACCACCCTCCCACCACCCTCCCACCCATACATTCCGATACCATAAAAGTCTCTGTAGTTTATAGTGTCTTTTCAGCTACTTTCGGGACCATCGGGGACCTGATTTCTGGCGAGGGGAGTGTTTTTTTTACCATTATCCTTCCTTTCTCTCCCAACTTGATAGATTTAGCCAAAAAATAAAAAAATAAATAAAAAACTCTGGCACTGGCAGAAGCACACGTCAAAATTGGCTGGCACTCAGCAGGTTAAAGGTTACAAGGATGAATGGTCTCTCCTCTTGCTCCTTTCCTTCTTCTCTTGTTCCTCTTGATAGATGAAGTTTGCTATTGCAAGTAGTTCCAATATTTCGATGTAGGAAAGGATCCATTGCATTAGCCCCGTGTTATGCCTGTTCTCCGGTTTTATTAGGGAGTTCACAAAATTGAACTCCTCCAGGATGAATTCCGCGATGTTGTTCATGGTGCCGATGAAGGACTGGGAATGGGAATGGTGTGGCCATTCCTGCCCTTTTGTAGTTCCCAGATTCCAACCCAGACCTACGTGGTTGACAAAACTGTCTTTGTCTGTGTTTGGACAGACGGGGTGTGCCTACGCTTGTCCGGAAACGGTCCACGTAAGTCCTAAACACTCCCAAGACGTACGGCCTCAGCTACGCAGGTCTTGTGGGGGCGTGGCCATGGGCGTGGCCTGTGTTCCCGCAAATCGGGCAGCCCAGGCGGACTAACGGGGACATGCTTACGCAAGTCGCAAGCACGTACGTAGTTCCATACGACTACATTACGTCTGACGTAACACTGGCCCTGTCACGGTACGTCTATCGGGAAGTGCAATAGTCGTGCTCTATACGGGCGTACACGGCCGGACTACGCCCGTCAGAACACAAAATTGGCGATTACGCCTGACGGGAGCTGTCGGGAGCGATATACGGGAATGTGTGACCCCAGCATGAGGCTCTACGCGCTATGTTGGTGACGACTAGCCGTGTGGGTTCGAATCTCGGCTATGCTACAACAGTTTCCAGTGCTATATCATATTCGTGGCTTAGTGCTGTAGAATTCATTACAGTTGGGGATTTCCCGCAGATGAAATGAATTCATAAGGTTATTCAACCTTATTAAAAAATTATATTAAAGAGTAAGAGAGGATATGATACAGATGCTTAAGTTGTAAGTGGGATCCACAAAGACGATGTAGAAAACGGACTGCTGCTCCGTGATAAGCATGCAACAGTTTGGTAGATATGTGAATTAGGCCACTGATTGCTACAGTAGGATCAATAACGAAAGAAAGCTTAGACAAATAATTAGATAGGCACATGGCTGTGATGTGCTGATTGTCAATGAGATCCGCCGTGAATGGGCTAGTCCATGGTATAAAGACTAATATTAGTCTTTATACCATGGTCCAGTCAGCCCATGGAGTCGGCCCTCTGAAAAAAAATCCCTCTTTTTATTATTTTTATTTATGTTAATGTGTATGTAGGCCTAGTGGAATCTGGACGCATATTTGGCAGTTTATTCAGACTAGCATTATACTATTATATTTAGAGTTGAAAAGGAGACTATTTTATTCAGAGTAGAAAGGGAATATGAAAGTCAAAGGGTAAATATGACATAGTATGTGTCCCTATAATTCCTACAGAACCTCCTTAAGTTGTATAAACCCTCTAATGAAAAGCCTGATTAAACTGCCAAAGTTGGTCAATCCTAATGGGATTAATGATTATACTGTATATTTATTGATTCTCATGATAAACTGGTCTCTCTATTCACCAATGATAGTTTAGGTAAGGTATTATTTATTATATTCGCAAACAAGTTATATGCATTCACTAAGGGGGGAGGGAAGTAATAGGGGAAGATTTATCCTATATTGCACAGATAGTGGCGGGTGAAGTGACCAGGATGAGTTACTAAACCGAACGTGGTTGGTTTTTAGGTAAACAACCGATGGTATAGACAGGGGTGGTTAATGTGCATATTATATCAAGTTATGCTAGCTTAATAGTATTTGGACAATATAAGTAAGGAGTTAATTAGTCCTGGTACTATTATGGAACCTCTCTGACATTATCAAAATAACTCGTGCCCAATAGTCAATGTCCTGGTCAACAAATAGTCGAGCGAAATCAAGCCTAGTTTGTTTGTGCCTCTTGGTTAGCTTTGGCTTGACAGCTGGTGATCTATATTTATATCCCATCTCCTTTAATATCTTGCGTATAGTTTCTGTAGAAGTTTGAAATTGCAAATATTGCTTAGCTACCTTGGCGTTGGAGAATGGATGGTCATCCATATACTGTTTAATTTCTTGGTCCTGTTATGACGTGGTTTTCCGCTTAGCTCCACTTCTATGTCGGTCTGTCATTTGTCCTTCTTCCCACCTTTTTTTGCCACCGGTAAACGTTCCGACACCTCACTCTCGCTCATCCCAACCATACTACCGTGTTCAGCAACCTTGCTGAATGGATGACTAGGTGTGATGTGGGCAAGAGAGCCTTGAGGATTTTCTGATCACCTCAGTTTCCAATAATTACAGCTTCATTTTTTTGTATTTATTACATTACATTAATAAATTCCTAGCACCAGGCAACAAAGGCCATATGGCACTAAAGCAGAATACGGATAGAGTTAGAAGGAAAGGAACTCAAATATCGTAAAGGAGACGGAGAGAAGAAAGGAAAGCCATGACACGGTCAACGGAAAAGAAAGGGGACTCCGAGATTTTTTTTTTTTTTTTTTTTTTTTTTTTTACCGAAAAAAGTTCGACCTGGGAATATATTGCGTGAAGTGTTAATGCATGGTTGGAGTGGCTGTAGATATGCATGTAATCTGTAATCAGCCAATTGCCGATATCTGGATTTTGAGTGTGGGGTTGACCTGTACGGTACCCGTCCAGCTAGTAATAGACCACCAACACTAAACAAGACGTCGTAAGTGGCCTCTTATTCCAGAGGCCTATTTATACTGCTAGGTCAAGAGAGGCTCATTGTGTAAGAAGAATTGCCAAAATGTTTCTTTCCCGCCTGGGAATGGAACCCGTGTCTTTTTGGCTGTGAACCAAGTGCGCTAACCAATATGCTACGGACCACTGTGTATTCACTTGCTTGTTCGTCAAGGGGAATCCACGCAATGCGAGCTAAGCTCATTATTATCGCGCCTCCTTAACTGGGAATGTATTGCGTGAAATGCATGTTAAGTGTTTATGTATCGTTGGAATGGCTGTGGATGTGTGTGTAGTCTGTATTTTTAGCCAATTGGCGACATCTGGAAACGAAGGCTTAGGGTTAATCTGTACGGTACCATTCTCACTACGGTACCAGTCTCACCCGAAGGCTTAGGTTGACCAGTAGCTTAGGTTGACCAGTACGATACCCATCTCACCTTGTAACCGATCACCAACCCCAGATGGGACGTCACAACTTCGTCCACTTATACCAGGTTCCTATTTATACTTCTAGGTGAACAGAGGCTACACCGTTAGGAGACTTGCCCAAATGTCTCTTCCCCGCCTGGGTCTCAAACCCGGGACCTTCTTGTGATCCACCAAAAGATTTGTTGTCTGAAAAACATTTTACCGGAATTGTGTGCTGATTTCCGAGGATTGTTCTCAGCATATGTGCCAAATACATCCCATTCTCTGCTGCATCTAATAGACTAAGGGATTCTGCTGCCAAAGTCGATTTCACCACCCGTCTCACCTTTCTTGATCTCCACGCAATGGGGCAGCTATTTCCCTCTCTGTCTCTCACAAATATGATGTGACCACCCTGAGACCCAAGGTCTGTCAAATTGCCAAAAGACACATCACTGTAGCATTCAAGTGTACACTCGTCCAGGTCCACTTTCCCAAACCAAATTGACAGTGGGTTATCCTTGACCTTCTTGACGGCTTTGTTGGCTCTGATTACATCTCCGACAGTTGTCCGATTGAATGCCGTACTCAGTTCACATACATCATATGATATATCTGGCCTCGTTTGTGTGGCTACCCAGTTTAGTTGGCCCACAACAGATCGGTATTTTGTTCTCTCCTCTTGACTGACTTCATCATTTCTTCTGTCCTTATAAGATTTTATCATGTTCATCTCTTGGAGTCCATGTCTAATGTAATTGTCTTGATTGATCATAATGCCATCCTCTGCTTGTTCTATTGTGATACCCAGGTACTGGAAACGAGTCTTCTCTTCAGAACCAATCAGAAATAATTTTTCCAACTGGGACATTACAGATATCTTGAATGCATTTGACCCGCTCCAATAGAAGTCATCTACATGGATGCAAATGATCCCTTCTAATCTTCCATCATTATGCCAGAAGAACAGTGCTGGTTCTAAACCACACATGGACATACCCAATGTAAGCAATTCATGCTTCACCCTCTCGTACCATGCTCTGGCCGCATCATTGAGACCATATACTGTCTTCTTTAATCTCCATAGATATCCATTGTAGAATTCTTCAGGGGGCAACACGAAAATCTCTCTATTAATAGGATGCCCCTGTAAGAAAGCGGCTTTCACATCCAGTGCATGGCAGTCCCAATTCTTGGCGGACACAATACTTAAAGCCAGTCTAAAAGCTTCCTTTGAACACGTAGGAGAATCAATGGGAACATCCTTTAATTCTTCCTCAAAGCCACATGCCACTAAACGGGCCTTAATAACCTGAATGCCAGATTTTATTTTCTGTGTCATTATCCACCTTGTTGATATGGCCTTCTGACCTTGGTCCTCAACTTCCTCAAACACATCATTATCAATCCAATTCTTCATTTCTGCCCTTTTTGCCTCTGTGCATGCATCATTGGAATATGTTATCATGACTTCCTCTGTATCGTTCACAATCCGCCAATTATAGATGTCTTTATCTACATCAATCCATTTTGTCACATTACTTGTTTAGTCTCTGATGTTGAAACATGTTTTGTACTTGCCAGTTGCTTTACCGGCTCAACTTAAGATTGTGATAATTACTTTTTCCTTGTTTTCCACCATGTATCCTTCTATTCTATCCCCCACTCTAGGCATTCTAGGCACTCTAGCTTCAGCGGCTACACTGTTTCCGTCTCCGGACTCCTGTTCACCACTGCATTTCTCATTATCATCCATTTCAGCGTCCTCAGGCTCATTCTCTGTTTCGTTTTCTATGTTAACGTCGTTTGATTCGTCTTCAACTGGAACATGCAATCCTGTCTCCGTTGTTTTGCCACTACTGATATCGTCCATGTCTTGCATCTTGCAACTGGCATTCTGCAACCTACAAGTGTGCACTCGCACATATGTTCCTCCATGTTTCACAAGAACTTGTTTACCATCCTTTCCAATCACTATACCTGGGCCTTTCCATTGGTTTTCACTGTTTCGTTTGTAATATACTCTGTCTCCATTTTGCAAGCATACCATGTTGTCTGCTCTTACGTTATGCAGTAGTGCCCTACGTATTTTCTCATTGGAATCATTTTTGATGAACACTTCTCTGGCCACACGCATAGCATTAAGGTTTTCAGCCACGATTTCCGATGATGTCCTGTTTTCAAGAGCAGGAATCTTATTATTCAGCACACTAGGTATACTTGGGTTGAATCCATACACCAGCTGGTTTGGGGAAAAGCCATTGTTGTTCTGGAGTGCATTACGTGCTGATACAGCCCATGCCAGTGCTGTAGATATGCCACATTTTGCATCCAACACAATCTTTGCCACATTATCACCAAGTACGGCATTCAGCCGGTCACATACGCCATTGCTCCATGGGCTTTCAGCGGCTGTGTACATCACTTGAATATTATAATTTTCGGCCATGCTCCGAAAATCACTGTTATTGAACTCTCCACCATTGTCGGTCAAGAACTTGTCAGGTGCTCCAAACCGGCTGATCCACTACTTCTCTTATAATGGTCTCAGGTTTCTTATTGTGGATGACCGTAGTCACACAATATCTTGTTGCCAAGTCAACCAAGACAAGAAAATAGTCACTCTTCCATGCCTTCAGATCCATTCCTACTGCCTCATTGAACGTCTTACCAATGGGGAGTCCCACCACAGGACGGGGAGGCACTTTCTTAAATTTTCTACAAATATCACAACTATCACTCACTTTATTTATTTCCAGTTTCCATTGTTCATTGAGTATCCCTGCCTCTTTGATTAATCTTGTTAACTTCTCTGCAGTGGGATGTGAGAATTGCCGATGTAACTTCACCACCTTCTTGGAAATGTCTTCATGATCTTCTGTGGCCAATACCCAGTCTAACCATTTGCTTACATGGTGTCTTCACTATGGGAAGTGTATAATGCCCTGTAGAGGTGATATGCAGCTTACTTTCTCTGCCAAACATACGCACTGTATCCTTTCTGAAGTTCAATATCATGCCTCCACGTTTCATGGCTGACCTGCTCATTAGTAGTGGAATTCTACAATCCACCACATCGGTCCGAATCATGATTTTTATCCCATGTATATAACAGGGAATATGCACAATACCTTTTGATGTCACCTGTCTTCCATCTCCGAATTTAAATGATGTCTCTGATCTCTCTCTTTTTATCAACTGTACGTCTTCTGATGATACTGTATCCACATAAGCCTGTAACCAGTCTTCTCCACACACCGTTGTAGAACATCCTGAATCAAGAACCAGGGCTCCCAAAGCTTCCGACATTAATTTTTCTCTTATCAACCCCGTCTGATAGCAATGTCAGCTGCACTTCGCCAGTATCTTCCATCACAACCTTATTTTCCATATCCCTATCCTCTCTCTTAGGACAATTTCGGACCAAGTGGTCAACAGATCCGCACACGAAACATTTTGTGAGCTCACCATTTGGTCCTGTCGGGTTTTTGGCATCACCACCAACACCTCTAGGACTCCAGTACCTGTTACGTGTTCCACGTCTATACCCACGTCTATATCTGCCTCCGGTGCCTCGAAATGGAGCTCTACTGACTTCCAAAATGGGCTCAGACTTCACCTGCACCTGCACTGTGTCATTATGTGCATCTCCACTTAAATTGTGGTCTACAATTCCACCTCCGAACATTCTATTTAATGTCTTTTTCATCTCCTCGAATGTGATGGTAGTCGTAGTTGACATCGCTAATTGGAAGTGAATATCTGACAAATCAAAACTTTTCAATAACCGAAACGCCAACACCTGATCTGGCAGTTCCATACCATGTTTCTTGAATCTATAATATCTTCTACCAAATTCCACCAAATAGTCAGTTATCGTCATCTCAGCGGGGCGCTTGAACGATTCAAATTCAGAATAAGCCATAAAGGCCCGTCTATTTTTATCTAGCATAAAAACAGAGTCTAATCTTGTCAGCAAATGTTCCATTCCTTTGTCACTCGCCAAGACTGTTGTATCTATTTCGCTGCTGACATCTCTAGCCCTGCCAGTCAATGTCAAATGAACCGCCAATGCTTGCTTCTCCGGTGTCACACTCGTTAGTTTCTGCCATATTTCGATATCTTTCTTCCACCTCTCATAGTCTTTTTCCGATGTCATTTTTGGAGGATTTTTAATCACTGACGCCATATTTTGGTAAAACTGCGAACTACGCTTTGCTACCACTGTTGAACTCACTTTGTATTCGCCTTACCTCGCTGTATCACCGGCAGAGTTCCATATGCTGAGTATTGCAGGCAGAGTTGGCGGATAATACTTGATTCATTGTCCAGGGCGGGGTGAGCAGATTATATTCCAGTGCACTAATAAGCTTTGAGTGCGGACTCATTTTTTGTTGCCTGGCCAGGACTTGACTCCACTGTCAGCACTTCCATCCGCTATCGTTACTCACGGTCAACTGTCTTCCGACGCCATGACTCAGTTACTCATCGCCCTGCTCATGACGTCACAACATCGACGCTCCATATACGCACTAGTTTCCGTGCCCCACTTGAATTCATTTGTTTTATATCTTTCTTTCCTTTTCCGATTACGTATCTTTTAGGCAATATATATTGTATTTATTCCACATTATTCTTATTGTACTTTCCCACTTATGTTGTGTGTTTTCTCACAACATAATTACTTAATACCCATTTATCTACTTATTCTTATTGTACTTTTTCCACTTATGTATATTGTCATAACATATTCAATTTAATACCCAAGTTTCTGATTACTAAGACTAACACTTCTGTGTGTGTGTGTGTGTGTGTGTGTGTGTGTGTGTGTGTGTGTGTGTGTGTGTGTGTGTGTGATTCTGTAAAATAGAACTTAAATTATATACCCGGTAAACTAAATAATGTTTAGTTATACTCCCATATATTTCCATAGTAGACAGAATTTCATCGAAGTTAGATTCTAAAATCATGATACGGTATTGATAATTTTTTATATTCTAATAGTATCTCATAGAAACAGTAAGAATTTTAGCTATATATTAATACACGTTCTTATCATTAACCCTTAAAAAGCGGCTCACCACTTAAGTCGAGTTAAATAAAGCTGGACTATGTGGCGGCGCTCGACATAACTCGAGTGGCAATTTCAGCACGTAATGTGGCTGAGAGAGAGAGACAAGTGGTGGCAGGAGACTAGCGAGCGTATGACTGCTCCAGACCACCGCGGAGAACCTACTGACACAAATCTCAGCTCCCTCCTCCCTCTCTCACTCGCTACATACTCAATTATGTACCGAAAGTACCGAATTACCTGCTTTTTGCACTCGCGTTGCACGGTTATTGCAAGAAAACTATCCATCATACAAGGATCGTTATGGTGTCATTCGAAAGCTCTGTTTATGCCCTTTCAGGGATAGATACTTGTTTTACGTTCTGGGTCTTATTTAGGCATGAAAATGATCACGTAAACTAGCCCTATTTTGGCTATAAACACCCCGCTGGGCGGTACACATAAATAAACCGCATAGGCCGCTCGTAAGGTGTTAAAAACATTACCTGATGCAGATGTTGCAAATAGAACTACTCGTATAACCCAGCACTGCAAGATGATGCAGATTATAACATACCTGTATTATCTAAAGAGTGTTAATTAGATAAAAGAATACAATTATTTACACCTCATTGTTTCATCAGGGAAATCAGTGTAGAATGTGAGTTTATAACACTGAACTTTGCCTTCCGTTTCTGTGTGTGTGTGCTAATTAATCTACAAATAGTGTAGCGTGAAAAGAAAATCGATTGATATTAACCTCAGAGAGAGAGAGAGAGAGAGAGAGAGAGAGAGAGAGAGAGAGAGAGAGAGAGAGAGTACAAAAGGAGTACAAAGGAAATCAAGCAACAACAGGTCTAGTGACCCTTCTAGGCTGCTTGTCCTCCAAAACACTGAGGATCAAGTGTCCAAACAGTGGTTTAGAGTGGGTAAGGGAACATTGGAAAGGGAACTACTGCCCTGCCACTAACGTGGTAGGACAAGGAAGTTAGTAGGGAACATATGGGTTAGTAACTGAGGGGAGGATAAAGTTATTCATTTACAAATGCAGTCAGTCGCGGGTTTGATGCGAGATATTTGTCTAGGCGTAATTTAAATGAATCAACGGTGCTGCAGTCTATAACGTCTCGGGGAAGCCCATTCCACAAGTTGACAACTCGATTGAAGAAGAAATTCTTAGATTCGTGCGAGTTAAAAGATTTACCAATAATTTTGCAACCGTTTCCCCGCGTGTAATTAGATTTGGTCGATAGTGAAGTACTTACTACAGTTCATATTGTCGATGCCTTTGATGATTTTGAACACTTGAATTAAGTCGCCTCTTAATCTGCGCTGTGTTAAAGGAAATAGATTTAATTCTCTATGACGCTCTTCGTATGGTTTGTTCTTTAGGCTAGGTATCATTTTGGTAACTCTACGTTGAACTCGTTCTAGCTTGTTTATATCTTTTTGGTAATAAGGGCACCAGGATTGAACGCAGTATTGAACGCAGAGAGAGAGAGAGAGAGAGAGAGAGAGAGAGAGAGAGAGAGAGAGAGAGAGAGAGAGAGAGAGAGAGAGAGAGAGAGAGAGAGAGAGAGAGAGAGAGAGAGAGAGAGAGAGGGAGAGAGAGAGAGAGAGAGAGAGAGAGAGAGAGAGAGAGAGAGAGAGAGAGAGAGAGAGAGAGAGAGAGAGAGAGAGAGAGAGAGAGAGAGAGAGAGAGAGAGAGAGAGAGAGAGAGAGAGAGAGAGAGAGAGAGAGAGAGAGAGAGAGAGCCTTCTAATATGATACAAGCAAATAATGATACCAATATTGTCATATGCCCAGCGTGTGCGAGTACTGTGTTTGTGTGCCCTGGTTGTGGTACTGCAGGCGGTGGGGCCTGCCTAGACACCACGGGTCTCTGCTAGACACGAACACACGGGCTTGGGACGGGAGTGCACACTAGACAGGTGCCACGTACCTAATTTTGTCGCAAAACTTAGTTGGGCTACTGTACATCCAATAATATATCGGACTGATGGTGCCTATGATATGGGCACTTTTTGCCCTAATTATGATTCCGGGACTGATATTATGGTACAAGGAAGCTAGTGAGTAAGTCCATGGTTCAAATTTCGGATTCTACATAGTGAAAAATTTATGATTTGACACCAAGATCACTCAAATAGGACAAGTCTTTGCGATTTTATTGCGAAATGCAATGTTTCTGTATATTCAATGGCGGCTATCTTGAAAAATGGCCGCCATCTTGAATTTTTAGGTGGCTAACGGGTTTTATCAAAAGAGCAATCCCCAAGGAGTATGTGCGCCAATTTTGGTGCTTGTTTCCAGAAATGAACGATTATTCCAGTTATCTGCCCCACTAATTTCCTCCAAGTAGGATTTCTCCATCTCCTTAATATAAATAGCAAATGGTTAACTATTCATTATCACGTAGTGGAGGAGTGGGTTAAAACCTAGACTCTCGTCCTGATTTTCCGTGGTTCGATTCTCGGTGACCGTAAAAACATTTATTCATGAAACTCACGTGTATTTGTGAGATATACTTCATATATATATATATATATATACTTGTGAATATTGACAGACACTATAATTATATATCAGGAATGTAACTCTATTCTCATCCTAACCTTTCATACAAGTTCATCATAACCTTCATATATAATATATTTCTTTCATTTAACCTTTGATCTAGCACGAGTAATCCGCCAGACTGCCAATTGTTTCTCTCGTTAAGGGAGCCCACCTCGCTTTTTTTCTCTATCTCTCCCTCTCTCTTTGGTTTCTATCCATTCGGCCCCATTCAGCCTACTGGTTTAAGACGTTTACCTCCATTCAGTTGTCAATATGTTCCTGGCGAGCGGTAGCGAGCCAGCATATATTTTGTTTGACAGCAAACTAAATTTGTAAATTTTTCGATAGAAAAATTTCTCCGGCGAAGCCGGATTTCTCCATACAATGCTGGCTCCCTATCGCTCGCCAGGAAAAAATCAACACTTGGATGGGGATAAACGTCTTAAAACAGTTGGCTGAATGGGGCTGAATGGATACAAGCCAAGGAAAGAGAGAAAAGGAGAGATAAATACAAAAAAAGACGGTGACCCCCCTTAATGAATGGTAGCTTTTACCTGGCCGACGTTACCTGTCTGGCATGGCTCCCGTTGATGAATGGTTATATTAGTGTGGCGCGGAGGATGGCGTAAACAGGGCACTTAGTGGATATATAGTACTCTTAAGGGGGGGATGGGCTCATTTATTTGATGGTTTACTTATCTTGCTATAATATTTTTAGTTTCCTCCCTAGACATCCATCAATATTTAAAAACACACACACACACACACACACACTAGACCCCCCCCCCCCCTTTAATATATTTGTGTAAATTTTCAATAGAAAAATGTCCCGGCTGAAGGCCGATTCCTAAATGGCAAGAAAGGACTTGATACCGGTAAAGAAATGGGACGAAAGGTATTAAATTCGACAAACTAATGGGGCAAATGTCTTAAAATCTCAAAAATAATGGGGCTGAACATGAGAGAGAAGGGGGACCTGAAAACCAGCCCATCACCCCTCAACCTGGGCACCAGCAGATATATTTCATAACCTGAATAAAAATGTCTGGCGATAAAATTACTTAAGAACTGGTATAAATATATTTTCTTTTGAAAGACATTTTCATTGCTATTTGTGTGGATCAGGGAACAAAGATGACTCCAGTGTGAGAGAGAGAGAGAGAGAGAGAGAGAGAGAGAGAGAGAGAGAGAGAGAGAGAGAGAGAGAGAGAGAGAGAGAGAGAGAGAGGGAGGTTACAAGGAGGTACAAGGAAAAGTTAGAGTCTCAGAGACCTTGTGGTACATTCCGGGGAGATACTCAAAGTGGAAGGAGAGAGATTGTGTTGTGCACAACATTCATTGCAAAGTGTTCAAAATACTATCTACTCTCTTCTTGAACGTCTTTACTGAAAAACTGTTTACAACTTCTGTGGGTGAGGGCTGGTCCTATCCAGAGTGAGGTTTGGCATCCTCTACCCAATCCTAGCCGTTTCTGTCTGTCTCTTTTACTGTACCGGTATTTTTCCTTCTAGGTATTGGCGAGATCGCCCGATTGGGTGGCACTGCAAGGGGGGCTGCAGACAGTAGGGGCATTGTCCCATGGTTGCAAGCCCATGGACAGATGATCCCTGGCCCCTTCAGGGGCTTGAGCATCTGGAGGTGTTCGGTCTACCGGACTCTGAACTGTTCGGCCGGACAGTCTGGGGAACTACAACACAAGTACAAGTGTTGGAAGATAGAGAGATAACTGTAGAACAGGCAAGAGAAGTGGTACCGGTAATGAATAGCAATGAATGGAGAATGCTGGTAAATAGATGAGTGATAACGCGGTCGTTGGGGAGAGGGGGTCGGATGCCAGTTGGACTAGATAATAGTCTGTGCAGGCGCCTGGCCCAGGGAGCCAGTATATATGAAGGGTCATGCCTGGATGTGAGGTAGGCGAGCATTGAGGTGTGCTCCGCTGCGTGTCTGCCTGCTGAGACCGGAACCTCTCCGGGAGGTTTGGGGCCGGGGAAATACTGGAGGCCCCTAGTGATCCTGGGTCTATGGGTCTTCTCCAGGTCGAAGTAGATGTGTGTTAATATATATTTTGTTTTTTATGTTGTGTTGTGTTGTCCCTGTTTGAGCTCTGTCTCGAGTAAGCCACCCCCAGCTATGGGATATGTGCCTGTGCATATACATATTCATATAGGATATTGGGGTATATTGATAGTGAGAAACCTTTCTATCCTTTTTTTAAACGGGTATACTACTGCCAATATTCCCAATTGATAAGAGTATATTATTATGGATATTGTATATACCCTTTTCATACCTATATATTTTTAATGTGTGTGGTTTTATACTCTCAGTCGGGTTCGAACCACTTCTCTTGCCTGTTCTAGAGTCATCTCTCTATCTTCCAAATGCTTGTACTACACAATCTCTCCATCTCAATGGAGGTCTTCCTAACCCTCTACCTCCCCTTATATCTGACTCATACTCTCTTTGTAAGCCTTTCATCTCCCATTCGTTCAACATGTCCATACAAGCACAGCACCCTTCTGTCCACTCTGGCCGACAAGGGTTCCTGCTGTCCCACTCTCCTACGTACCTCTTCATTCCTCAATCTGTCTCTACGAGTCACTCCACATATATTCCTCAAGCAGCTAATCTCCATCACACCCAGCTTTCATCTCTCTTTTGCCTTCAGAGCCCATGTCTCAGCCCCATACATCACTGTTGGTACAACTATCCCTTGATACATTACATTTTTAGCTTTCATTCCAAGATTTCTAACCTTCCAATTTTTTTTTTTTTATGTGAATGAGGGAGACAAAAGGCAGAACTGCCTGCAGCGAGTGCCTCCCCCAGAGTTGAAAGAGTGACGGGGCCAAAATCAAGGGACGCACGAGCTAAAATGCCTGGACACACGAAGTTTGAAGCAATTTAAGTCATAGGCAGAGGGAAAGACGGATTCTGGGAGAGAGTTCCAGAGCTCAGCAGTTTAATAGAAGAAAGTCTGAGAATAGCATTTCAATCTTGGGTTGGAGAGTTGCACAGAGTATCAGTGGGATTGTGTTGCAAGACGGGTACTATGTACCCTACGTAGAGGAGGTGGTATACACTGGGAAAGCTCCGAGGAACACTGATTATTGTAGTAGCGATGGAATAACGAGAGATGCAACATTGCGGCGGAGAGAGAGAGATTGCCGAGAGTTGGTGAGTGGACGGGAGTTAATGATACGAAAGACTTTCCTTTCTACTTTGTCTAGGAGTGCGGTGTGAGAGGATCCTCCCCACACATGTGAACAATACTCAATACAAGGACGCACTGTGCCCCTGTATAGAGCAAGAAGCTGTGCAGGGGTAAAGAACCCCTTGAGGCGGTTAAGCACACCCAAGACTGGTAATATGGTCCTTCCAAGTGAGAGCAGAAGAAAAAGAGACACCGAGAATATTGAGAGAAGATGAAGAATTGATTTTTTGTATTGTAGAAGAATAAGGGATAGTCCTCTGGAGGGTCCGAAGGGGTAGTAAGATGGAGAAATTGGGTCTTGGAAGCATCAAATGGAACAAGATGTTCTCTACCCCAATTGGAAATAGTAGCTAGATCAGAAGATAAGTGTTCTGCTTCATTACGCTTGTCTTTAAGGGATTGCTGACTGGGGCATTCTGGAAAAGTAATGGAGTAGTGTAAGGTAGAGTCGTCTGCGTATGAATGGATGGGACTGGATGTACAGTTGAGATCATTTATGAAAATTAGAAAGAGAATAGGAGATAAGAGAGAACCCTGAGGAACACCGGAGTTGATGGAATGAGGAAGTGAGCGATGGCCGTCCAGAACCGCAGCTATGGAATGGCCGGAAAGGAAATTAGAGACAAAGGCACAGATGGAGGGATAGAAACCGAAGGAGGGTAGTTTAGAAATTAAAGATTTGTGCCAGACTCTATCGAAGGCCTTCGATATGTCTAGTGCATTAGAAAAGGTCTCACCGAAGTCCCAAAAGGAGGATGACCAAGAGTTAGTAATATATGAAAGAAGATCACCAGTAGAGCGACCCTTAACCCCTTATTAGCGGGGCCCGACTTAAGTCCGTATAGAGAACACCTGCCCAAAGAGCGGGGCCCGACTTAAGTCTGTGTGCAATTTTGGAGCAATATTGCCTTTGAGAGAGAGACGAGCGGTGGGCGGAGCGTAGGTCGGGCTCTGACCGTTCGCCACGGGTCCCGCGGGCCTACTGACGTTTACTCCACACACATCCACCCTCCCTCCCTCACTACACAGGGTATTATGTCAAGAAATTACCGTATTTTAGGGATTTTTCCTTCGTCTTGCACGATCGTTGCAAGAGAACGCGTGGTCGTAGGAGGAGGATTGTGGTGTCATTGGAAAGCTGAATTAACGCCCTTTCAGGGATACCTAATTGTATTACGCTCTGGCTCTTGTTTATGCATGAAAAAGAGCACGGAAACAAGGCCATTTAGGGTAAAACCACCCGCTTGGCGGGTAGTAGAAATTCCTTACGGGCCCGCTCGTAAGGCGTTAAGGAAGCCATAGTGGCGATCTGAGAGCAGATTATGAGAAGAGAAATGCTTAAGAAATTTGGAAGCAAGAATAGTTTCAAAAACTTTAGAGATACAAGAGATGAGAGCAATTGGACGATAGTTGGAGGGTTGAGAGCAGTCACCCTTCTTTGTGACAGGTTGAATGAGAGCAAACTTCCAGCAAGAAGGAAAGACGTTAGAGGAGAGACAGAGACGAAAGAGTTTGCCTAGGCAGGGGGTCAACACGGAAGCACATTTTTTTAGTACAACAGGAGGAACACCTCCGGACCATACGCCTTCTTAGTATTAAGCCCAGAGAGGGTAGAAAGTACATCTTTAGAAGAGATTAGGATATTAGGCATAAGTAGGAGAGGGGGGGGGGGGGGAGAGAGAGGGAGGAATAGCACCGGAATCATCCAAGGTGGAGTTTCTAGCTAAAGTTTTGTCATTTGCTCCGAAAACTTTCTTTCCTTCACATGCTCTCTGTTTTACCTCCATTTCCACACCTGTGTCGTTTTTTATCACTCCTCCCAGATATTTAAAACACTCTACTTGCTCCAGTATTTCCCCATCCAGCTGCACATCTAGATTCACCCTACGAGCACCTCTATTACACACCATCACTTTACTTATATTGACGTTCACCCTCAGCTTCCTCCTCCCACATACCACACCAAACTCTTTGACTACTCACTGCAGTTTTTCCTCAGAATCCGCCACCAACATTGTGTCATCAGCAAACAGCAACTGATTCAACTCCCAATCTCTACCATTCTTTCCTACTAAACCCAATCCTCTACTCCTAGTTTTCATTTTCGCCTCCCTCACCACACCATCCATAATTATACAGTATACATTAAACAACCACGAAGACATTACCCAACCCTGTCACAGACCCACATTTACCTCAAACCAATCACTCAACTCATTTCCTACTCTAACACACGCTCTGCTCTTCATAAAAACTCTTGACTGCTCTAAACAAATGTCCTCCAATTTCATAAATCCTTAGCACCTTCCACATTGTTTCTCGATCCTATATACTTTTCTATATTTAAAGTATGCGTTTCCCGACAAGGGCCTATATACCGTACTAAGAAAACATCAGTTTGTACAAAATATACGATTGAATATCTATATACCGGTATATATATATATACTGTATATATATATACAGTATATATATACAGTATATATATATAAACAGTTTTCCTTGTAGAGGAAAGGGATAGGTAGTGCATGGGATAAAGTAGTGCATGATGAAGCATGGTATCAATCAATAATACAAATTGACACCAAACAAAATCCTAGTAGCTTTCTTCATTTGTTGACAGTATGCATGTGATACAGAGAAAATGTCCATTATACACTAGAGAGCTTATATTACACAGTGAGTGAAAATAGACATATTTTTTTAGATTTTACTTAAATATGCGATTAAATATAGAAGATTAATAATTAAATAAATATACAAATTATCCCATCCTCCTCCCCTTCCCCCGACACTCACACGCACACACTCACGTACGCACATTCACATATACATCAGGAAAATTTAAGTGCCTTTCCATGTTTTCTATACGTTCGAGAAATCGGCCACGAAATATATTTAATCCGTCCTTAATGTTAACCCCTGAAGTAGGGCGATAAATAAATGTTTTCAATTTTATTCTGGATATCATTAATCATTTTATTTACCGTACCTTAGAAATACGGTATCCTCTAGAGATAAAAGGAGTAAAATATATCCCAATATGATTTGTTGACTTGCACAGAACCTTCCTAAACTGGAAAAAAACAATAAGTTATAATAATAATAATAATAATAATAATAATAAAAATAATAATAAAATAAATGCTATGCTGCTATTACAGAAGCATATTTTGGGTTAATTGATCAACTTAATAGGATAATTGCATAAGAAATGGGACATACTCTACGTGGACCAACATGATTTTACTCTTTATACCTCGGTCAGGGACAAACAATACAAATACAAGTACGCACACATATACATATGCAATTAAATTTACAATTTTTTTTTTCTATGGAGGCAAGCAAAAGGCATAACTGCCTGTAGCGAGTGCTTCCACCAGAGTTGAAAGAGTGACAAGCCCAAATCAAGGGACGTTCGAGCCAAAATGCCTGGACACACAGAGTTTGAAGCAATTTAAGTCATAGGAAGAGGGAAAGATGGATTCTGGGAGAGAGTTCCAGAGCTCAGCTGTTGAATAGAATAAAGTCTGAGAATAACGTTTCACTCTTGGGTTGGGGAGTTGCACAGAGTAGGGGTGGGATTGTGTTGCAAGACGGGTACCATGTGTCCTACGTAGAGGTGGTATACACTGGGAGAGCTCTGAGGAACACTGATTATTGTAGTAGCGATAGAATAGCGAGAGAGATGAAACATTGCGGCGGAGAGAGAGAGATTGCAGAGAGTTGGTGAGTGGACGGGAGTTAATGATACGAAAGGCCTTCCTTTCTACTTTGTCTAGGAGTGCGGTGTAAGAGGATCCTCCCCACACATGTGAACAATACTCAATACAAGGATGCACCGTGCCCCTATAAAGAGCAAAAAGCTGCGCAGGGGTAAAAAAAAACTTGAGGCGATTGAGCACACCCAGCTTCTCGGAGGCTGCTTTAGCAAGACTGGTTATATGATCCTTCCAAGTGAGAGCAGAAGAAAAAGAGACACCAAGAATATTGAGAGAAGAAGGATTGAGTTTTGTATTGTTGAAAGATAAGGGATAGTCCTCTGCGAGTTCCGGACGGGTAGATAGATGAAGAAATTGGGTTTTGGAAGCATTAAAGGCAACAAGGTTTTCACTGCCCCAATTGGAAATAGTAGTTAGATCAGAAGATAAGTGTTCTATGGCTTCATTATGTTTGTTTTTGAGGGATTGATGGGTGGGGTGTTCTGGAAAACTAATTGAGTAGTGTAAGGTAGAGTCGTCTGTGTATGAATGGATGGGACTGGAGGTACAGTTGAGTAGATCATTAACCCTTTCACGTTTTTATGGCGCAGAGGTTGCCAGATTAGTAATAATAAATAGAGTTCTCTCACTCTTATAATAACCTCTCCAAAATTAGTTTTCTGCCCACAGCTAACTCAAAGACAACTGCAGAGGTTGAAGTAACTAAACTAAAGGTTTTAAATACCCCTGATGGTAACAAAGGTTTTAAAGTATCCCTAATAGGCTCAAAATTGCATCAAGAACGTGAGAGGGTTAATGAATATTAGAAAGAGAATTGGAGACAGGACAGAACCTTGAGGAACATCGGAGTTGATAGGTTGAGGAAGTGAGCGATGGCCATCCACAACTGCAGCTATGGAGCGTCTGAAACGAAATTAGAGATAAAGGCACAGACAGAGGGATAGAAACCGAAGGAGGGTAGTTTGGAAATTAGGGATTTGTGCCCGACTCTATCGAAGGCTTTTGATATGTCTAGCGCAATAGAGAAAGTCTCACCAAAGTCCCGAAAGGAGAATGACCAAGAATTAGTAAGATAAGCAAGAAGATCACCAGTAGAGTGGCCCTTAAGGAAACCATACTGGTGATCTGAAAGTAGATTATGGGAAGATAAATGCTTAAGAAATTTTTGAGTTTAGAATAGTTTCAAAAACTTTAGAGATGGAAGAAATGAGAGCAATAGGACGATAGTTAGAGGGTTGGGAGCAGTCACCCTTCTTTGGGACAGGTAGAATGAGAGCAAACTTCCAGCAAGAAGGAAAGACATTAGGGGAGAGACAGAGACAAAAGAGTTTGCCTAGGAAGGGAGTCAGCACGGAAGAACAGTTTTTTAGTACAACAGGAGGAACACCATCCGGTCTGTACGCATTCTTAGTGTTAAGCCGAGATAGTGCAGAAAGTACCGGTACATCTTTAGAAGAGATTATGATCTTAGGCATAAGTAAGTGAGAGGGGGGTGGAGAGGGAGGAGTAGCGCCAGAATCATCCAAGGTGGAGTTGTAGCGAAGGTTTGAGCGAAGAGTTCAGCTTTGTCAGAGGAAGAAGTGACGGTAGTGCCCTGAGACTGGAAAAGAGGGAAAGACGAGGAAGTGAAATTGTTAGAGAGGTTTTTGGCTAGATGCCAAACAGCTTGTGAGGAGCTAGAGTTGGAAAGATCATCGCATTTGTTATTGACTAACTAGTTTTTGGACCTGTATCTGTTTCTGTACCTGTATATGTACGTACCTTGACTTGTATATGTACCTGAACCTGTATCTGTATCTGTTCCTGTATCTTTAACTGGACCTGAATCTGCATCAGCAACTTCATCCATTGACCTTTTTATGACCCTTTGGTGCTCGATAGTGAATTCCAATGCCATTGTGCAGTTTTTTAAGCTTATATACACTGCTAAAAAGATTCCGCGATTTTTACTGTCACAGGACTGGCAACATAACAGTAATTTCACCGGTCACAAATTTAATAAACCGACGATATTAGTTATTTACGTTATCAATGCCTTAATCTTAGGGTAAATATCGGGTATGAACCTTAACTATTTTATAAGGTTTTTGATGGTGGTAAATTACGGTTTTCTATTGATAATCTTACGGACACATTTTACAGTGCAAAATAAATAATATGCATCCTCAATAATGCGACCTGATACTGAATAGGATCATCAATGTAATTTGTTTAAACAATTGGGTTATTTAATAGGTATAGCCATATAGGCCTATCTATTTATGGATCCTTGTTATGCTCCCAAGTAGTATCATATAACCAGGTAGGCCTAATGATAAACACTGCATATTCAACCACGGGCATTGCTTCTTGTTTTGGATTCTCGTGATTGTATTGTTTTCCCACAATTATGATAAATTATGACACACACACACACAGACAATACAGCCTCAGCCTCTCTCTCTCTCTCTCTCTCTCTCTCTCTCTCTCTCTCTCTCTCTCTCTCTCTCTCTCTCTCTCTCTCTCTCTCTCTCTCTCTCTCTCTCTCTCTCTCTCTCTCTCTCTCTCTCTCTCTCTCTCTCTCTCTCTCTCTCTCTCTCTCTCTCTCTCTCTCTCTCTCTCTCTCTCTCTCTCTCTCTCTCTCTCTCTCTCTGTCTCTCTCTCTCTCTCTCTCTCTCTCTCCCTCTGTCTCTCTCTCTCTCTCTCTCTCTCTCTCTCTCTCTCTCTCTCTCTCTCTCTCTCTCTCTCTCTCTCTCTCTCTCTCTCTCTCTCTCTCTCTCTCTCTCTCTCTCTCTCTCTCTCTTCTCTCTCTCTCTCTCTCTCTATCTCTCTCTCTCTCTCTCTCTCTCTCTCTCTCTCTCTCTCTCTCTCTCTCTCTCTCTCTCTCTCTCTCTCTCTCTCTCTCTCTCTCTCTCTCTCTCTCTCTCTCTCTCTCTCTCAATTACCGGCAGCAGGACTGAAGAATCTCCCGCACAAAGAATGCGACCACTTGACAATGGAAATCGTCGTGTCCGCAGTCACGAGCGCCGGGCGTAATATTGGGGCCTGAATACACACACACCACTCATGCACTCACGCACATGCACACAGACTCACACACGTACACATACACCTAATCGAGCTCACTTATACACCAACTAGCACACATACACCCTAGCACGCACACAGACACATATAAATGTACACAAATAGCCATCCACACAGACATGCACCCACGTAACGACACAAGCACACAGACACACACGCACACACATACACACACACACACAGTCAACAACAGTATGTGAAGTATATCGGTAAAAAGTCATATATTCATATTTAGAATTTGCTAAACATTTTGACGAAAACAACATTAACAGATTCGCAACATGACTACCAAATTAGACGTTCATGTCCTAATAATTGTGCATGGTAATCTATATCATCATCAAAAGAAAAACTGTCTATGGTATCTATTGTGATTTTAGCCAAGTTTTCGACAAGGTCCCTCACAAGCATATGCTGCTAAAATTAAAAGCCTACGGAATCAAGAAATCAACGTGGACTACTGATAAAAATCAGCGATATATAATAAAAGATGAAGACTCTCTTGGTTAGGATGGCATTAGTGGCGGCTCTGTGCTGGGTCCTGTATACTGTACTTTAACGATAATAACGAAAACCTCACTAAAGACATTAGAAAGACAGGATTTTAGCCGGAAATTAAAATGTATTAGGGTCAGTTTTAAAAAGACATCCGCGGCGTTATTACTGATTTAATTAAGCCCAAACTATCAGAATACACTTATACATCCATATCACCATGATCCCCGAAGGGATGGACGCGAATGAATCGCCTCCGTGCACCTCTGTCCTCTGTCAGCCGGCACTCTTCCTCCCACATAACACCACTTTCACTCATTTACTTCTGAACTCCATCCTTCCACCTCACTCTCGGTCTGCCTCTTCCTCTCTGGCCTTCCACCTCACTATCGTAGTCATTCTCTCGCTCCCCATGCGTTCCACATGACCGAACCATCTCAAGGTTCCTTTTCACACTCTCTAGCACATCCACATCCACACCACAACGCTCTTGTACTTCCTGCTTCGTCTGTCTATCTCTCCATGTACCTCCAACTGCACTCCTCAAGTAACCCATTTCCACCCCTCTCATTCTTGATTTATGTCTCTCCAACAAGCTCCATGCTTCTCTTATGTACATCAGTGTCAGGATTGCCACAATATCTGCAATGACTTCTTTACTTCTATGCTCACCACCCTATTCCTTGTTACCACTTTCAACATTCTTACAACCCTCTTCACCTGTTGTACCCTCTCTCACACATCATCGTCCATACTCCCATCCTTACTTATCACACTGCCCAAATACTTATATGAGCTGACATTCTCCATAACCTCACACTGTGACTGCACCCCATTCAAATACCATAACTTTACTCTTCCCCACATCTATCAGCAAGTTCCTTTTCTGACACACAGTTCCAAACATATTTATCAGACCCAGCAACTTTCACACATTATCACACATCAGAGCTGTATCATCAGCATACATCAGCAAGGGCACCTTCCACTCACTTCCTTCCATTATCAGCGGTACACCAACATCCACTGCTCTTCCTGGTTCAATATTATTTTAATACCACAATTTTTTGTTTATATATTTGAAGATAAATATGGAATCTATATGCTCTAAAGATCATATGAATTTTTTGTTTAACCCTCGGCAAAACCTAATAAAAAAGTATGGTACTAAAATGTCGTTTACGTAACAAGGTTGTCAATACGGTATTTCCAGTTATCGACAGCTGTAAAGATCATATGAAAGTTTATTTTAACCCTCGGAAAAAAAACTAATGTAAAGTATGCTACTAAAATTTAACTTTCGTAACAAGGTTGTCAATAAGGTACTTTCCTGTTATCAATGTACAATCAAAGCTGAAGATTGCAGAGTAAACACCGTAGACTTCATCGCCTTTTCTTTCGCCTTCGTATTATCGACAGCCAAATTTGTTTTTTGTACTAAAGGATTAGTACCCAACCAGCGGGGGTGTGGGGGCGGCAGCCCCCACACATAATACTAGGATAGGTTAGGTAAGGTTGTTAGGTTAGTTAGGCTAATGTCTTCAAATCATAGCCCTCCCCACTATCGGGGAGTGTGTCTCAACATCGATCGAAAATAGGGAAAATAGTTTTTTCCGAGATTTCTAATAAATTACAAACACTATATATTGATGCAAATGAACACAACACAATTAAAAAAAAACACTGATAATTTGTGGTATTAAAATAAAAAAATTCCCTCTTCCTTGTATTTCTTTCATGACTCCTTCCCAATATAAGATGAACAACCATGGGGACATCACGCTCCCTTGCTTTAACCCAACATTCAGATAAAAGAACCCATTCTGTTCATTCTCAACATGCACTGCCGCTTTTGCACACTAATAAATTCTCTTCACCGCTTTCAGCAACCTATACCAACTAGTCCGTATATTCTCAATACTGTACTTTCCAAAAGGTCTTCTCTGTCAACTCTGTCGTAGGCTTTCTCCAGGTCCATAAAGGCAGTATACAACCTTTGTCCCTTCTGAAGATATTTCTCAACAACATATTTCAAGGAGAAAATTCCCTTCCTAAACCCGCCCTGCTCCTCACATACCCATTTCTCCGTTCTCACTTTCACTCTCTCGATCACTCCCTGCTGTACTGTTGCCTGTACATCTTCGCTTCTATGCTTAGGAGACATATCCCACTGTGGTTACCACACACTCCTCTCTCTCCTCTACCTTTATATAGGGGGACTATCATGCCTGATTTCCAGTCTTCGGGCACACTTCCCATTCAATCACTCTCTCACCACCATGCCTCAACATCTCAAACAATCCATTGATCCCTGCTGTTTTACACATCTTCACCCTTTTCTAAGCCTCACACACTTCTGACCTCCTGATCCCCACCTCCTCCTCTATTACTTATCATTCTTATCTTCTCCCTCCCAAACCCCATCCAAATATGTTTGCCAGTTTTTCATTTCCTACACTTAGCAATTCATTGAAGTACTCCCTCCATCTCTCGACTTTCTCTTGCTTCTCAACTAGCACTCGCCCATTCTTATCTTTCACACCCTTACTACTTCCTTTGTCACCCTCCCTAACTTTCTTGAATTCTTCCTAAACAATTTCATGCACTCCCTCGATTATTCACTTGAATTCCTCCCACATTCTTCATCTACTCTTCTCTTACTTTCTCTCGCTACTCTCTTCACCACTCTCTTTTTCTCCATATACCCTTCCCTTTTTTTTGTCTCTCCAAATCTTCTTTCCCTCTACTACCCAACCACTCTCTATATGCTTTTTTCGTTTATCTTCAACTGCTAGTTTGACCTCTTCAGTCCACCATGCTGTTCCTTTCACTCCTCTTCCCCTTCAACTAACCCCACCTACCTCATCACATGCACAAATCTCGGGATGGATGTAGTTACCGGGTGTACCACTACCGACATACAACATAAATCATCTATAAATACTTATAATAAAATAAATAATTATAAATCTATAATACTAGGTTAGGTTAGGTTGTTTGGTTAGGGTAATGTATTTTTGTATCCAAAGGCAGTCAAAATAGACGGTAACATGATGGTGAGCGTCCGTGTAGTGTAAACAAGATGGGCGGTACACCCGGTAACTACATTCGGTAAAATTCTAGTTTCACGTACACAGCGACAAAAGGGAGGCGCCGTTGTAAAGGCATAGCTTCCCGACCAACTATGAAGATCAGGGAAATTGCTGGGTAAAAGACGTAATATAATGATAATAAACTACATTAACGACATTAGCCTAACCTAACAACCTTACCTAACCTAACCTAGTATTATGTAATAGGTGCCGCATATCGGGAGAATTTTTTTTCTTTTTTTACAGTAGGTATAATTCCTTATAATGCATTTCCGCCGCTTTGGACATATATAGGAATTAAGTATGGTATATGACAACTCTAAAGTAGCCATAGAAATTTATGAGTATGCTGTGAAAGCGAAACTAGAATTAAACCCTACATTCTTGCCAAAATCTCTTCCTTAAACACTTTGCTCACCTCTTCCACTTCCTCCATTTTCTCCAAGTCAAACCTACATAGTTTTCTTTCTACTACTCTCTTGAACTCTTCCCTAAATTCCTCCTCCTGCAACCTTTCCACCCTCTTCACCACTACACCTCCCTCACTTCACCCACTTTTTCTGTACCCTAACTTTAACTACTACTACTACATAATGGTCGGACAACCCCCCCCCCCCCAATACCCCAATATACCCTAGCTGCTAGCATCTAACAATTATTTCCTCATTCGTTCATCCATCCATACATAGTCAAACAGCGCCTTTCATTCCACCGCCTCTCCTTCCCTCCTCCACTCCACTCTCCATGCGTACCTACTGTATGTATCATTCTGTGTCGGAAGAAGGTGTTGGCTATCATCAGCCTCCTCCCCACACATACATCCACAAGTGCATTGCCATTCCCATTCACCTGGAACACCTCTGACTGTACACTCCAAGCACCTACCACCCCATCTACTTACTTATCACCCATCTTCTCATTCATATCACCAATCAGAAATATTCTTTCACTCTTAACAAAGTTATCCAGGCACGCCTCCACACTTACCAAAATTCTTATTTCACTCATTCTGCTTTATCCTCTGTTGTAGCATACACACACACAGCCACCCATGTCTGTATCCCCACTTTCATTCTTACCCACACAATCCTTGAACCCACAGAACAATACTCCCCTTCCAAGCTCCATCCACTTATTACTTATAAACAAACACACACCTTCTTTCGCTCTCTCATTCTCATTCGCTCCAGCACACACACCCATTCCAGATTCCCATTCTTTCACACATGTACCTTTCCATTTAGTCTGTCATTCCGCATCATTCAGCCTTGCATTCGCTAGTACTTCTAAAACCTCTCTCTCTTTCATGCAATCATTCACGCCTCTTACATTCCAGGTTCTTCATTGCTGGATATTATTCCCAGGTAGAGGGTCGCAAACTCAACCATCCATTTTATACATAATAATGCTGGGCAAGAATGTAGTTACCGGGTGTACGCGGACGCTCACCATCATGTTCCCGTCTATTTTGACTGCCTTTGGATACAAAAATACATTACCCTAACCAAAAAACCTAACCTAACCTAACCTAGTATTATAGATTTATAAGTATTTATAGATGACTTATGTTGTATGTCGGTAGTGGTACACCCGGTAACTACATCCATCCCTAATGTTGATTCTTTGGGAAGGATGTAGTTACCGGGTGTACCACTACCGACATACAACATAAATCATCTATAAATACTTATAATAAAATATATACTTATAAATCTATAATACTAGGTAGTAGGTTAGGTTAGGTTAGGTTGTTTGGTTAGGGTAATGTATTTTTGTATCCAAAGGCAGTCAAAATAGACGGGAACATGATGGTGAGCGTCCGCGTAGTGTAAACAAGACGGGTGGTACACCCGGTAACTACATTCTTGCCGTTTAAACCTATGCGAACAATTTTTAATCTTTATGTTACTTTGCCATCACCCATTAAGATTGCACTGCTAGCTGTGGTGCGTATTTTAGCGTTTTATTTTTGTTCTCCCTTATAAAACATTTCAGCTCTTAATGACATATATAGCAATGATGTATAGGCTATGCTCTACCGAACCTATTAGGGCTAAAAACATCGATGGGCTAACTGTCGGTCCAAATCATCAGTATAACCGATTAAAGGCAAATTAGGATAGCTCGGATTTGTAGGTACAGTACGCCAATTATCATACCAAACTCTTTAGCTAGCCTTCCCATACATGTTCTCCTTGTCTTACCTTAATTTAGCAGTTCCGTCGATCCTCTTCTAATCCAAGACTTTTCAGCGCCTTAATATGTCACCCGAGATTGATAGTGAAGCTCAGAATAAATAGACGCACTCGTGTAGTTTATCTACAAAACGCGGACGCACTTACAGTAGACTTTTCACTGCTGCCACTCACATTTACTGATCATAACACAGATCACGTCAGAGTCAGTGTTATCCATATTACTAATGATCGTTTGTAAGGAAAAATAACACTTTCACTGACTGCCTTCACATCCTAATTAATGCATAACATTAGTGTAACTATTAATATAGTACAAGTACGAATAATATATTATATTACAAAATTAATATAGAGGCTCATTTGACTGCCAGAGACAGTCACACTCAAAAGTTGTGTGATCATATTTGTTTTGACGCTAGTAAAAAGACACACACACACTTTACAATCAAGTTTTGGTCAGTTCTGTTGAGGATTTTTGTGTTATACTGTATATATATATATTAAAAAAAAAAAAAAATCTGAAAGCTAATCACACCAATCGAGCGAAAATGCTCCTGTGAGGCTTGCAAAGTTCCGATTTCTGTGATACTGTACTTGATCCGAAGATTCAGTCAAGGTTTTATGGCAATTTGCACAATTCTCACACTAGATTTAATTGATAGCTTTCTGCTCATCAAAGCTGCTATGATGATACATTTTTATTGCTACAGTCAAAAGTGACAGTAAGTCGTAATAAATACCGATTTGAATCTATATCGAATCTATGTCCGGAGATAGAAATTAGAAGAGAGAAAGAGAGAGGAGATTATTACTTTAACATATCCAAAATTCTTCTGAGTTAAGCTTTAAAGCTTTATGAATCAAGAGTGATATGGAGAGGTTCCACCTATACCGCACTTCTCGAAAGGGTCGAGTCAAAAGCAATTCACTCAATAGCTCATCTCTTACTAATTCTCTATAATCTGGCTCTACACACCGCAATGCTGAATCTCTCTCTCTCTCTCTCTCTCTCTTACCGATATTTAAATAATAATGTTCTTCCGAGTGTTGTCTGTAACTCCTGTACTGTAACTCCTCCCTTACGGGGAATAGGTGTCACCCGCCTTTCAACACATTCCCACCACTATTCTGTCGAACTCTCTAACCCAAGAGTGAACCGATTTTCCCACTCTTTCATCTATTCAACAAGTAAAGTCTGAAACTCTTCCTCTATCTATCTTTCCCTCGTTCTATGACTTAACCCGCTTCAAGCTCCGTGTGTTGGCTATCACTCTTTCAATTTAGGACAAGGGGCACTCATACAAGGCAGCTTTGTCTTTTGTCTCCTTACATAATTATAAAATACAAAGTTTTCCCTTATTCAGTGTTCACCGTCTCAAGTTTATCATTAAGTAGTAGCCTATGCCCGCTACTTGTAGCCTACAAGTCATTGTACATATTATCTATTTATCTATATAATGCCAGACTCATTAATCCCTGAGGGGGTGGACACAAATGAATCGCCTTCATGCACCTCTGTCACCCATCACCGGTGCCTCTACTCTATGGCTATTATTAGAATTTGTTTGTATTCAATTTAGGAAGGGTATAATTATGAAAGTCAGAAGGTTAATTGAGATAATCTTTACCCTTATAATTCCCACAGATCCTTCCTAAATTGTATAAAATCGTCTAATGACAGCCATAATAAATGGCCAAAATGCGTCATGATCTCATAGGGTTAAGTTCACCAATAACGTCGAACTTGTAATCCCTTTGACTCAGAAATGCTTTGATTATATTTCACCCTACGACTAAGCTATTTTTAGTAGCTTACGAAGGACCTGCATTATTCAAGGAGGAAAGGAGAGAAAGAGATAAAGGAGAGAAAGAGATAAAGCTTACACACTGAGCAAGTTGGTGCATGGAGAGGAGGACGAGAGAGACGAAGTGGTGAGGAGTGGTATACAGACTGATAACACACATAACAAAGACACTCCAACAGCTTCCTCTCTCTCTCCAACACCCCTTCTCCCCTCTCTACACTCTTCAGAAAAATAGGAAAAGTATAATGTAGATACGAGGTGCCGTTGTAAAGGCTTATCCCTCAATACCTGCACCTGATCTGACCTGGTAACTGATGGGGAGGAGGTGGTGGTGAATAGGGAACTTTGTGTGCGAAAGTGCTTAATAAAGACGAGAGTCACAAGGAGTAACAAGGAATAGTTAGTATCTCAGAGACCTTGCGGTCTATTCCGAGGAGATACTCCTAAGTGGAAGGAGTCAGACTGATTAGTGCACTACACTCATTAAAGAGTGTGCAAAATAATATCAACTCTCTTCTTGAACTGCTCTACTGAAGAACTGTTTACAACTTTGGAGGGAAGTTTGTTCCAGGTAGAGCAGATTTTATAATATGTGAAAAAGTTTCCACAAATACTAGTGTTGAACCTTTTCAATTCAAATTTCCAGCCATGGTTGCGTGCTGTATTCATATTGAGGCTAAACATTTTGCTATAATACACATTGTCAAACCCATTAAGTATTTTAAAAACTTCAATGAGCTGACCTCGTAGCCTGTGTGGCTCCAACGAAAAGAGATCAAGAGCACTCAACCGGTCCTAATAGCTCAGTGTTCTAAGCGATGGCATAAGCTTTGTAGCCCTATCTTGTACTCTTTCCAATTGCTCTATATCTTTCCTGAGGGCTGGAAGAGAGATAGATAGAGAGAGAGGGGGGGGAGGGGTGAATAAATAGATAAGGAGAGGAAAATGCTAAAATATTCTGGTCTTCCTAAACAAAACATGAAATACTGATTTGCTAGTTTAATTAATATAAAACAGATGTCAAAACTAATTTCAACATCACAACCTTCACCTTCATACAAAATAACTTGACAGTTCTCCATTGTCTTTGTATTCTAGTCGAAAATAATTGAAATTATAACAATAAAAATAAATATAATAATAAGAAGAAAAATATGCATAATAATAATATGGGTATCAAGAACATCTAGGTAATTAGTTAAGGGAGCCCACCTCGCTTTTTTCTCTTTCTCTCCCTCTCTCTTGATCCTCAGTGTTTTGGAGGACAAGCAACCTAGAAGGGTCACTAGATCTGTTGTTGTTTGATTTCCTTTGTACTCCTTTGTACTCTTTGGCTTGTATCCATTCAGCCTACTGTTTTAAGACATTTACCCCCATCCAGGTGTCAATATTTTCCTGGCGAGCGGTAGCGAGCCAGTATATATATCTTTTTGTTTTGACAGCAAGCTAAATTTGTACATTTTTCGATAGAAAAATTTCTCCGGCGAAGCCGGATTTCTCCATACAATGCTGGCTCGCTATCGCTCGCCAGGAAGATATCGACACCCGGATGGGAATAAACATCTTAAAACAGTTGGCTGAATGGGGCCGAATGGATACAAGCCAGGGAAAGAGAGAAAAGAAGAGAAATATATCAAAATTGGTGTATAGTAGACCTTATATCCTGGTAGCACTGAACATAAAGGTAATCAGATTATAACTTCATAGAGGATATAGGCGCTTATTGAGGATACAATCACTTACTGAGGACGACTAATGATTTTGGCTTTCTATCACTTTCAACCCTGAAGGGGACACTTGGTACAGGCAGCTTTGCCTTTTGTCTCCTTCATGCACATAGATAGGACAAAAAAAGGTACTGGCGTCATGTACAATAAAACAAAAATCCGTCAAGTGGGTATAATTCTCCAATAAGGATGAAGATAGATTACTGATGATAAGTGAGGATAAAGGTAGTACTTACTAAAGACGACCATGGTAATGTGACAGTACTGGGGATGAAGGTAGTAACTGAGAATGACTTATAATAGAGGTACTACTCACTAAAGAGAGTAGCTTACAGGGGATAAAGGTAGTTATTGAGGACGACTGACAATAAAGGTACTTCTCACTAAGGACAGCACTAAAGATGAAGGTAGTTACAGAAAATTACTAATAATAAAGGTGCTACTCACTAAGGATGAAGGTAGTTACTGAAAATGACTGATAATAAAGGTACTACTCACTAAAGACAGTACTGGGGATAGAGGTAGTTATTGCGGATGACTGACAATAAAGTACTTCTCACTAAGGACAGTACTAAAGATGGAGATACTTACTGAAAATTACTGATAATAAAGGTACTACTCACTAAAGACAGTACTGGGGATGAAGGTAGTTATTGAGGACGACTGACAATAAAGGTACTTCTCACTAAGGACAGTACTAAAGATGAAGGTACTCACTGAGGACGACTGATAATAAAGGTGCTACTCACTAAGGATGAAGGTAGTTACTGAGAATGACTGATAATAAAGGTACTACTCACTAAGGACAGCACTAAGTATGAAGGTAGTTAGTTACTGACAACTGATAATAAAGGTACTACTCACTAAGGACTACTAAGTTATTCTACAGATATTTTCACAGCAATTGTTCCGAGGAACTTGCTTCAATTGTGCCGCCTCTCCACATCTTTCCCCGTAGAACTAGGGCAGCTGAGAGCGCCCATGAATTTACACTTTCTCCTCCACAATGCAGAACTTCTGCTTATCAGAATTCATTTATCCCCAGAGCTACAACTCTTTGGAATTCACTTCCCTCGAATTGCTTTCCACAAACTTACAATCTACAAATGTTTAAATCCAGTTGTTACAAACATTTTATGAATGGAGGATGCCTTTAGGCACATGGACCTTTTTGTTTTATCTGTGTTTTTCCTTCCTCCGTTCATTGTCTCTTTAAAAAAAAAAAAAAAAAAATGAAGGTAGTTAGTTACTGACAACTGATAATAAAGGTACTACTCACTAAGGACAGCACTAAGTATGAAGGTAGTTAGTTACTGACAACTGATAATAAAGGTACTACTCACTAAGGACAGCACTAAGTATGAAGGTAGTTAGTTACTGACAACTGATAATAAAGGTACTACTCACTAAGGACAGCACTAAGTATGAAGGTAGTTAGTTAAAGTATGAAGGTAGTTAGTTACTGACAACTGATAATAAAGGTACTACTCACTAAGGACAGCACTAAGTATGAAGGTAGTTAGTTACTGACAACTGATAATAAAGGTACTACTCACTAAGGACAGCACTAAGTATGAAGGTAGTTAGTTACTGACAACTGATAATAAAGGTACTACTCACTAAGGACAGCACTAAGTATGAAGGTAGTTAGTTACTGACAACTGATAATAAAGGTACTACTTACTATGGACAGTACTACAGATGAAGGTAGTTACTGAGGACGACTGGTAATAAAGGTACTACTCACTAAGGATAAAGGTAGTTACTAATAAAGGCACTACTCACTAAGGACCACCATATGAGCAGTCTTGGCCTCTGTCCTGAAGCTGGGGTGCTCGGCGATGACCTCACAGCGGTATCCCCCTGAGGCAGACACCCGCAGCTGACTCAGACTCAGGCTCACACGGTGCTCACTACGGTATACTTCCTGAGGGACAACACAAAGAAGGCTAGATTTATTAAACCTCCATGGACAACAGGCAGAGCAGTAACCCTCTGCCATTTTGTTATGGATGATATCAGACGATTTTATGAGTATTGGAAAGGGTCTGTGGGAGCCTAACGTATTGTCTAACGACCATAAGGGAGGTGTGGTGGAGTGGTCGTGCCACTGGACTGGTAATCCAATGGTCCTGGCCCTCCCGGGTTCGAATCCCGATGTATCAATGGGAAGATATTATTAGGATATAATTTGTGCTGTACCTACTGTAGTATCAGTGCATACTACAAAGCCCACCGAAACGCAAACAAAAATACCCTCATTGTTGATTAAATAGCACTGTATGTGTATGAATATTCCCATATTCAAAATATGCTACAGGGGTGCAATGCCTAGGGAGTTAAGTGCTCAATAGGTGGTGTTCTGAGAGTGAGGGTCCGAGTCTTGGGGGAGAGACAGTGAAGCACAAAGCTCCAGATATGGGGCTGCTTTGAGCCGTGAGTGGGCAACCAAGCGCCGTGCATCTTGCGAATGCAAGATGGCAAAGGCTGGTTGCAGATCTAAGTGCTTCACGTCTCACTCCCTAGACTGGAACAAGACCTCACGGGCTTCACTGTGTTGAGCGGTAGAATGTACAGGCTCTCAGCCTATGTTATGTTGTAGGTATGGTGTTTAAATGTTATAGCTCTCCATATTTCCGTACACTGTTGGCAATAATGTGAGACTAAAGTTACTGATGATAAATTGCTATATCCCCATCTCGATTACTCAGCTATCACCAACATTTTGTAGCAAAATATGTTGCTAATAATGAAATCTTAGCAAAAATATGATGCAGATACAAAGCAGTATTATTGTTTTTCCATTAACTCAACTATTGCGGGCTGTCTTGTTTACATCACCGTAGCGCCAGGCGGGTATATTTACAGAAAATGAGTTTATTTCAGAGCGTAATACAGAGCGTAATACAATTATATAAAGGCTAATAGGACCCTGGGCTTCCTTCGCAGAAATCTCGGGTATTCTGCAGAACAACAACTCCTCGATTATGAAAGGGCGATGATAGAGCTTTAAAATGACACCTGAATCATCCTTGTACGACCTCAGGTTATCTTGCAATGATCGTGCAACCTAAGGTGAAAATCGCCAAAAATTCGGTATTTTTTAAGGTTTTATCCATGTTTAAGAGAGGTAGGAGGTGAGGGAAGTATACAGTACACCATAGTGCCAGCCACGCAGCCGTGGCCAGCGGTCCAAGGCCGCCTGTGTCCCTGCAACACTCGGTCTCTCTCTCATCGCTCATAATGGCCTCAAAATGGCACCCGTCATATGACGGGCACTGCAGGGGTGACCAATATTCTCTCTCCCGTCATATGACGATCGCCGCGAGTTGAAGGTTAAGAATAGAGAAATAAGATGCCAAGGGATTCAATTCCCCCTCAGCTGAATATATATACAGTGTAACACACAACACGACAGGAATACAATGTGTTATATTATGTTACAACACAAATACGTTCTGTTATTGGTTTGCTGTTACTATGAAATGTTGCTATGTTGTCAATAATGTGGAACAATGGGTATTCGAATACAATGGTACAGATATTTTATGTTATGTTATAGAGCAAGTATGTTATGCTATGTTATAGTGTTGTCATCACCGTAAATCATATCTATGTTGACAATAATGGGGGCGATGGCTATTAAGGGGGAACTAGGCGCTTTTTATGGATCCCCTTCTCCCTCATGTTTAGCATAGTAGTTTTGAAATTATAAGACGTTCGTTCCATTAGTTTGGCGATTTTTGAGACCTTTTGCCCCATTTATTTGTCAATATTAAGACCTTAGGTGTCGATTTTTTCCTGGTGAGCGATAGCAAGTCTGTAAATTTAGAAGGAACCGGCCTTCGGCCGGGAAATTTTTCTACCGAAAAATGTACAAATTTATCTTGAGAGGGGGTCTAAGGGCTATTGTTTTAAGCTTGATGGAGTTATAGCGAGAAAATTAAAAAATAGATTAATAAATATATACATAGACCAAAAAAACAAGCACTACCCCCTTATAATACACGCGGTTACACAAGAATGAACATGTCTCGTACACTAGTCAACTTTAATATATTCCATTCGATTGTTGCATATGCAGTGTGTGTGTGTGTGTGTGTGTGTGTGTGTGTGTGTGTGTGTGTGTGTGTGTTTACTAACATTCAAGTAACATATGACTAAATCCTTCGTTTGCCACCAAACATCTATAGGTACATATAACACAGCACTGCAAATATATCCGTCAAATTAACAGACGAAAACATTACACTATTCCTAAAGTCGGTTCTATTTCAATGATGGTCAAGTGAATCGTTTAGCAGCTGATTTCTCGACATTTAATTGGATAATATGAAGCTACTATGTCTCTGTGTCGTATTAATGCCAAATGTTCATATATAACAATTATCATTTCGCTACAAAGTCTCCGTAATAACTGAGTAACCAAGATGGGGACAAAAGAATCTAGTTTCCTTTAATGCACAGAAAACCAAGTACATTCAATTTTCTAACCGACAGAATCTCACTGACTCCCATATATTTTTTAATGATGTAAATATTCCCACTTCCCCTAGTATTGACATTCTCGGTGTAACATTAACTACTAACTTGAGCTGGACACATTATGTTAGAAGCATTGCTAAGAATGCCTCTAAAAAACTGGGACTCCTGTACAGAGTTCGAGAATTCTTCACTGACGAGCAGTTGGCCGTGATATATAAAAGTCATGTGCGTTCTCAGATGGATTACTGTTCACCTCTGTGGGGTGGAAGTGGAGTGGTTGCATTGAGGCAGTTGGACAAAATTCAAAATAAAGCTATTAGATTAATCAATAACCCTGCAATCACACAGGACCTTCCTACATTATCCATACGAAGAAACGTTGCATCCCTTGCATTATTCTACAGATATTTTCACAGCAATTGTTCCGAGGAACTTGCTTCAATTGTGCCGCCTCTCCACATCTTTCCCCGTAGAACTAGGGCAGCTGAGAGCGCCCATGAATTTACACTTTCTCCTCCACAATGCAGAACTTCTGCTTATCAGAATTCATTTATCCCCAGAGCTACTACTCTTTGGAATTCACTTCCCTCGAATTGCTTTCCACAAACTTACAATCTACAAATGTTTAAATCCAGTTGTTACAAACATTTTATGAATGGAGGATGCCTTTAGGCACATGGACCTTTTTGTTTTATCTGTGTTTTTCCTTCCTCCGTTCATTGTCTCTTTAAAAAAAAAAAAAAAAAAAAAAACATGGCAATTTACCCTCGGCAAAAAAAAAAAAAAAAAAAATATATATATATATATACTGTATATATATATATATACCGGGTATATATATATATATATATATAATATAGCGTACAATTAAATTATAATTGTGGTTTCATAGCTGTATTTTACCTTTACATTACTTACTGAAACTCTAAATCCATCCACGGTTGGTTATTCTGGTTCCCCTTCTTCCTCATGTTAAGACGTTCAGTTCATTAGTCTGGCGATTGTAAGACCTTTCGCCCCCATTTATTTGTCAATATTAAGGCCTTTCGTGCCACTTAGGTCTATTTTGTTTTTCCTGGGGAGCATGTCGAGTGATAGCAAACCTGTAATTTAGAAGGAACTGGCCTTCGGCGGGAACATTTTTCTATCTAAAAATTTACAAATTTACCTAGAAGGGGAAATTTGTGGATGTATTTTTGTAAGCTCGATGGAGGTCTAGGGAGGAAAGTTAAAAAAAGAAAAACAAATCGGCAATCCCACTTAATTAACTCTTTATGTTACCACAGATTTTTTCTTAAACTGCACAAAATCGTCTAGATATAGCTAGAATATTATTGAAAAGACTTCGCCGGTACAGAAGAGTTAAAGCAATGTACAGACAATCCTAGTTCATTGTTATATTCATATCACCTCAAAATATAAGGAGCAGATCATAAAATGTAGTGTGAATTAAAATGTTGTGAGAGGAAAAGAGTAACCTACAGTATAATGAAGGTTTGTCTTAGTTTATGCCGTACAGTCGTCGGAATAAGTTCTTTGCCACCCTGTGATTTACATTATGCAAGTATTACATATTGCTGGGAACAGTTTAGAAATTATAGTTAAAAAGTCATTCCCTCAACAGTTTGTAAAAATATGCAAAAGGAAAGTTTATTCGACATTTTATTATACCATTGTTATTTGAATACTGAAACTGATGGGGTGGTAAAGCACTTATTCCGACGACTGTACCTACATATTTACAGAAGAGAAAAAAGGAAGATCACATGCAATCAACAAAAACAATGAACAATGAAAGATGAAAGGATGAGTTGGAAATTCACCAGAAAGACAAATTTAAAGAAAAGTGAAGTGAAAATCGAAGTGAATTCGAATCGAAGTGAATTCAAATATTGAAGGCATACGAAAGGAAAAGAAGACGGAGAAAGCAATCCTCGCGGTGAGATACTTTGATACTGCCAGACCATAAAATCACTTGTGAGAATTCAGCTGGCTGCCCCTCGGGAGCTGGAGAGGGAGTTAGATGTAATGATAGATGGATATCAGATAGCTACAAAGATAGACATTTAGATAAATTATTATACTGTACAGTACATATATCTAGTATATATATCTTGCATATACAGTTCAGTATACTGTACTGTATAAATTATAGGCTCCCGCCACGAAGGTGGTGCAATCAGCCTATCTTTGGGGATAGAGGTGAAATAACTACTATCCTCACACTTCTATACGTGATCGTAAATTTGGTTGAACTGGGCTGGAGCGTAGGGATGAAAACCCCCTGCCTCCAACAAATATGTTCTACTAAGACACAAAAGAACACTGGAGAAGGAGTCAAGTTGTTAAGAAGGGGAGGTAGGGAGCGTGCCAGGTTGGGCAAAGGGAGGGACAATAGCTAGTCTTCGTGCCACTACTAAGTCATATTCTTGACGATTAATTTCCTAACAAGATTAAGAGCTTGATTGTGTTGTTCAAATACAACACCTTTCCCACTGGTTACTCACATGGACGTTGAACTTAAGGGTTGGCTGTATGTTGATAGGCTGGTCTCTCTCCGTGGGTACATAGCGGTAGAACTCTGTCATATTATGGTACCACTTGAGGGAGTATAGACGGGTGGCTCGCAGGTCATAGTGGCAGCTTAGGTTGGCCCTCCCCCCGGCGAAGGCATACTGGGGCACCTCCACACCCCGCAGTAGGTCACCAGCGGCACCCAACACATCTGAACACAAAGATGTACATTTAACCCATACTGTACCATGACGTCTTTTTCATCCTATTCTGGCAGCTACTAGACGATTTTATTAAGTTTAGGAAGGACCTATATCAATATAAAAGGCTTCAAACTATCTCACTTAACCCTTTTTACTACCATAGATCCTTCCCAAGCTGCATAATATCGTCTAAATATAGCTAGAATAAACAATAACATGCGTCGCTGGTACTCAAAGGGTTAAGGGAAGGTTTTAAGTTTGTTCCCTAAACCTCCACCAAGCTTAAAATGTCACCCCCTTTTGACCCTTTCAAGATACATGTGTATATTTTTCGGTAGAAAAATGTACCGGCCGAAGGCCAGTTCCTCTTAAATTACAGGCTCGCTGTCGCTCGCCATGAAAAAATAAACCTATATGGCACGAAAGGTCTTAAAATTGAAAGAAATGGGTCGAAAGTTCTTTAAATCGCCAAACTAATGGGGCGAACATCTTAAAATCTCAAAAGCAATGGGGCGAACATCTTAAAATCTCAAAAACAATGACGCTAAACATGAAGGAGAAAGGGGTCAAGAAAAACAAATCAAGTACTTAAGCTTGACATGAACGATTAACTTGGCCTGTCAAATCTCAGTACTATACAGGCCAGTTTAAACGTGTGTGTGTGTGTGTGTGTGTGTGTGTGTGTGTGTGTGTGTGTGTGTGTGTGTGTGTGTGTGTGTGTGTGTGTGTGTGTGTGTGTGTGTGTGTGTGTGTGTGTGTGTGTGTGTGTGTGTGTGGTGTGTGTGTGTGTGTGTGTGTGTGTGTGTGTGGTGTGTGTGTGCGTGTGTTGTGTGTGTGTGCGTGTGTTGTGTGTGCGTGTGGTGTGCGTGTGTTGTGTGTGTGTGTGTGCGTGCGTGTGTTGTGTGTGTGTGTGTTGTGTGTGTGTTGTGTGTGTGCGTGTGTCGTGTGTGGGAGTGTGGGTGTGGTGTGTGTGTGTGTGTGTGTGTGTGTGTGTGTGTGTTGTGTGTGTGTGTGTGTGTGTGTTGTGTGTGTATGTGTGGTGTGTGTGTGTGTGTGTGTGTGTGTGTGTGTGTGTGTGTGTGTGGTGTGTGTGTGACTGTGTGTGTGGGGTGTGAGTGTGTGTGTGTGTGTGTGTGTGTGTGGGGTGTGAGTGTGTGTGTGTGTGTGTGTTGTGTGTGTGTGTGTGTGTGTGTGTGTGTGTGCGTGTGTGTGGTGTGTGTGTGTGTGGTGTGTGTGTGTGTGGTGTGTGTGTGTGTGTGTGTGTGGTGTGTGTGTGTGTGTGTGTGGTGTGTGTGTGTGTGTGTGTGGTGTGTGTGTGTGTGTGTGTGGTGTGTGTGTGTGTGTGTGTGTGTGTGTGAGTGTGGGTGTGTGTGTGTGTGTGTTGTGTGTGAGGGTGTGTGTGTGTGTGGGTGTGTGTGTGTGTGTTGTGTGTGTGTGTGTGTGTGTGTGTGTGTGTGTGTGTGTGTGTGTGTGGTGTGTGTGTGTGTGTGTGTGTGTGTGTGTGTGTGTGTGTGTGTGTGTGTGTGTGTGTGTGTGTGTGTGTGTGTGTGTGTGTGTGTGTGTGTGTGTGGTGTGTGTGTGTGTGTGTGTGTGTGTGTGTGTGTGTGTGTGTGTGTGTGTGTGTGTCTCACAGATCTGTACAAATAGTCAAAACACCCACACAAACGCTTAAAGTAGCTTCAAATTGGCTTGTATAATATTGGGCCTGGCATCTCTAAGTGTGTATTGCATTGAGGAAGATGAACAAATTACCAAATAACGCAATTATATTAATCAATAACCCTGCAATCACGCAGGACCTTCCTCCATTATTCATACAAAGAGATGTTGCATACCTAGCATTATTTTACAGATATTCTAACGGCAAACTTTCTGAGAAACTTGCTTCAAACTGTACCACCTCTCCGCATCTTTCCAAGCCATACTAGGGCAGCTGGAAATGACCATGAATTCACACTGCTTCTCCACAATGCACAATCGCGCTAATAAGTGATGTCTCAGCACCAAGTATGTTTCAATCAATAATTGGTATCAGCAATATCTAAGTTTTATTTCTTCATATCAAGTGAGATATACACACATGTTCCTACACTTACCCACCCAATCCAACATCTGACAGACATTAATACAGCACAGAACAAGCCAAACGTAATGACAGCTGGAACATGACTTATTAGCGCGACTGTAGATATTCCGCTTATCAAAAATAATTTATCCCCAGAACTACTACTCTCTGGAGTTGACTTCCTTGGAGTTGCTTTCAAACTTTACAACCTACAACAAATTTAATCCAGTTGTTACAAATATGTTATGAATGGAGGATGACTTTAGGCACATGTACCTTTTTTGTTTTGGCTTTGTTTTTCCTTCCTCCATTCATTGTCGCTTTAAAAAAAAAAAAAAAAAAAAAAAAGAGAGCTGATAAATATGACCTAATGTAAGCAAATATACGACATACATACCATCATCAAATACTGAAGGTTTATAAATGTTCATTGTGGCAGCACAGGTTAAGGAGAGGTATTTGTTTTATTTCTGGACCCCATTCTCATTCATGCTTAACCCCATTAGTTTTTTTATATTTTATTAGTTTGGCGATTTTAAGACCTTTCGACCCATTTTTTGCCAATAATAAGGCCTTTCATGCGAATTAGGTGTAGATATCCAAAAATGTATAAATCTATCTCGAAAGGCGGTTCTTATGTGTGTGTGTCTGTGTATGTATGTGTGTTTTAAGCTTGATAAAGGTCTAGGGAGCCCCCCCCCCCCCCTCCCGTTAAATTGGATCAAGACCAAAGTATACTGGGTTATACTTAGCTTAGGAAAATCATGTGGGGGTTAAAGGGTGAATTAAGATCGAATATTGCCCTTAAATTGTTAAAGGTCCTTCTTAAGCTGTATAAAAATCGTTTAGTGTTAGTAAGAATAATATAGAAAGATAGCATATTACTGAATGAGTTAATCTGCTCACATCTAAGAGAAATGTTAATTAACCCTTCCAGTTTACGAGGTATACTTTCTTCATGTTATGTTTGTTATCATTAGACGCTTTTAATGGAATGTTTCGCCCATTTGTTTCCTGGAGGTTCTTCCTAAGCTTACATCTATTGATGTATCCAGATATGATGTATCCATTGATTGATATCCAGAATATAATTATGGGGGTAGTGCTTATTTCTGTGTCTATTTATTTTTATATTTGTTTTTATTTTCCTCGCTAGACCTCCATCAAGCTTAAAAAACACACACAAGACCCCATTTCAAGATAAATTTGTCCCAGCCGAAGGCCGATTCCTCCTAAAATTTCAGACTCGCTATCGTTCGCCATGATAAAAGCGACATCTAAATGGCACAAACGGTCTTAAAATCGGCAAACTAATGGAGCAAATGTCTTAAAATCTCAAAACTACTGGGGCTAAGCATGAGAGAGAAGGGGAACCAAAAAAGTAACTACCTGCCCCTTAAGCCGGACATCATTGTACTGTAAGGGTTAAGGGGAGGTATTTAGTTGGTTCCCTACGTTTTCATCAAGCTTAAAATTACACCGCCTAGACCCCCTTTCTAGATAAATTTGTACATTTTTCGGTAGAAAATGTCCAGGCCGGAGGCCGGTTGCTCTTAAATTACAGGATCGCTATCGCTCGCCAGGAAAAAGCGACACCTTAATGGCACGAAAGGTCTTAAAATTGACAGAAATGGGGCAGTGTCTTAAAATGTCCAAACTACTAGGACGAACGTCTTAAAATCTCAAAAGCAATGGGGCTAAACATGAGGGAGAAAGGGGTCCAGAAAAAAATACCTCAAGTCGATATCTCCCCTTAACGCACTGATCACAACACGGCCTTCCATACTCCCGCTTCTGCCTTATATACTCTACGTTCTTTAATATAATTATGCTTCCAGTCAGTCCCTCCTACCTCCTATCAACCTCTCCCTCGTCTTCCTTCCGTAATCACCCTTTCTCCTTCCTTCTCTAATCACCCTTATACTCTTCTTCCTTCTCTAATCACCCTTTCTACTCCCTTCTCTAATCACCCTTTCTCCTCACTTCTCTAATCACCTCTTCTCCCTCCTCTAATCACCCTTTCTATCTTGTCCCTCCTCTCATTACCCATTCTCTTCTCTAATCACCCTTTCGCTAACCAACCTTTTTCTTATCACCCATTTTCTAATTAACCTTTCTCCCTTCTCCAATTACCTTTTGTTTGTGCTCTAATACAACCTTTCTCTCCTCTCCCTTCTTTAATCACCCTTCCTCTCCTCTCCCTTCTTTAATCACCCTTCCTCTCCTCTCCCTTCTTTAATCATCCTTCCTCTCCTCTCCCTTCTTTAATCACCCTTTCTCTCCTCTCCCTTCTTTAATCACCCTTTCTCTCTCCCGTCTTTAATCAACCTTTATCTCCTCTCCCTTGTATAATCAACCTTTCTCTCTCCCTTCTATAATCACCCTTTCTCTCCTCTCCCTTCTTTAATCACCCTTTCTATCTCCCTTCTATAATCAACCTTTCTCTCTCCCTTCCATAATTACCCTTTTTATCATCTCCCTTCTATAATCACCCTTTCTCTCCTCTCCCTTCTTTAATCACCCTTTCTATCTCCCTTACATAATCACCCTTTCTCTCTCCCTTCTATAATCACTCTTTTTCTCCTCTCCCTTCTTTAACCAACCTTTCTCTCCTCTCCCTTCTTTAATCACCCTTTCTCTCCTCTCCCTTCTTTAATCACCCTTTCTATCTCCCTTCTATAATCACCCTTTATCTCCCTTCTATAATCACCCTTTTTCTCCTCCCTTCTTTAATCAACCTTTCTCTCCTCTCCCTTCTTTAATCAACCTTTTTCTCCTCTCCCTTCTTTAATCAACCTTTCTCTCCTCTCCCTTCTGTAATCACCCTTTCTCTCCTCTCCCTTCTGTAATCACCCTTTCTCTCTCCCTTCTATAATCACCCTTTTTCTCCTCTCCCTTCTTTAATCAACCTTTCTCTCCTCTCCCTTCTTTAATCACCCTTTATATCTCCCTTCTATAATCAACCTTTCTCTCCGCTCCCTTCATTAATCACCCTTTCTCTCTCCCTTCTATAATCACCCTTCCCCCTTCACTAATCGCCCTTCCTCTTATCCTCCCTTCCTTCTTATATACCTTCTTCATTATTTCCCTTTATGACTCCTCTCTCCTGTCAATATTCTCGCTTATCGACCTTTCTCTCCTCTCCCTTCTCTAATCCTCCTCTTCTCTTCACCAATTACCTCTTCTCTCTTCTCTAATTACCCTTCCTCTCCTACCCTGCCTTCCCACTAACGATGGATGAGACAGACAGACAAACAGATCATGGAGGTATTAAGGCGACATACAGACAGACAGACGAGAGCTTTGCCTGGATCAGTGAGGTGTAGGCTGGTGGCTATTTCTGGACCTGGTATTGCTTGGATGGTGCAGCACAAATTCCATCCCAATAATATCTTCCCATTGACATATCGGGATTTGAACCCGGGTCCATTGGATTACCAGTCCAGTGGCAAGACCACTCCAAACTTCAACAATCACTTGATCTCCGCAACTCAATAACATTAGAAATAATCTAAGAATGGAGCGCGAGTCGAGACAAAACAAGAGTTACAAAGCACCAAAGGCTTCCGTCGAACGCTGACCAAGCCACTCTAAATCCTTCTCCTTCCTAACTCCCAGTTTGTGTGTAGAGTTGGAATTTCTTGGCCATCTACTGTATGTATCTATCTATTGCAAGACACCATGATCCCTGAAGGGGTGGCCACGAATTAATTGCCTCCATGCAAATCTGTCAACCGGCGCCCCTCCTCCCACCCAATGCCACTTTCACTCATATACTTCTCAACCCTATCCTTCCACCTCACTCTCGGTCTGATTCTTCCTCCCTGCCCTTCCACCTCACTCTCATACACTCTCTTATTCATTCTTTCACTCCCCATACTTTCCACATGACCAAACTATTTGAAGGTGTTCCTTTTCTCTCTCCATTATATCCACGTCCCCACCACAATGCTCTCGTACTTCCTGATTTTTCTGTCTATCTCTCCATGGCACTCAACACGCACTTCTCCAGTAACATATTTCCACCTATCTCACTATTGATTTATGTCTCTCCAACAACGTCCATGCTTCATTCCCGTCCATGCTTCACTCCCGTACGTCAATATCGGGATTACCACACTATCATGCAATGACTTCTTCCATGCTCACCATCCTATTCCTTCTCACTGCTTTCCGCATTCTTACAACCCTCTTAGACATGTGACAGATTTTGGGCATGAGGGTGAAAGACGAAAAATAATACAGTGATGACTTTACCGCAGTGACAAGTTCAATACAGTGACGACATTAATAGAGTCACGACATAAATGCAATGACGACCGTAACGAAGTGACGAATATAAACAGAGGGAATTTTATTGTAATGCAAATTTAATGCAGTAGCAATTGTTTAACAATGGCGACTGTGACAACTTCCATGTTAATTCAGTGTCAAATTTTATGCAATGTCGACTTTACTACAGTATCAACTTTAATGCAGAGGCGACTTTTATATTGGCTACTGTAATGCTATAATGACTAATGTAGTGGCGACTTTAATGTAGTGGCGACTGTATTGTAGTGACAACTAATGCAGTGGCGACTTTATTGCAGTGGTGACTGTAATGCAGTGCTGACTAATGCAGTGCTGACTTTAATGAAGGTGACTTATGTAGTGGCGACTGTATTGCAATGACGGTTGTATTGCTGTGCTGACTAATGCAGTGGCAACTAATGCAGTTGCAACTTTAATGCAGTGGCAACTAATACAATGGCAACTTTAATGTGGTGACAACTTTAATGCAGTGGAACTTAAGTGCAGTGGCAACTAATACAATGGCAACTTTAATGCGGTGACAACTTTAATGCAGTGGCAATTTTAATGCAGTGGCAACTAATGCAGTGGCAACTTTAATGCAGTGGCAACTAATGCAGTGGCAATTAATGCAGTGGCACCTTTGATGCAGTGGGGACTATAATGTAGTGGTGACTATAATGCAGTGGTGACTATAATGTAGTGGTGACTATAATGTAGTGGTGACTATATGTAGTGGTGACTATAATGTAGTGGGGACTATAATGTAGTGGTGACTAAAATGCAGTGGTGACTATAATGCAGTGGTGACTATAATGTAGTGGGGACTATAATGTAGTGGTGACTATAATGCAGTGGTGACTATAATGTAGAGGTGACTATAATGTAGTGGGGACTATAATGTAGTGGTGACTATAATGTAGTGGTGACTATAATGTGGTGGGGACTATAATGTAGTGGGGACTATAATGTAGTGGTGACTATAATGCAGTGGGGACTATAATGTAGTGGGGACTATAATGTAGTGGGGACTATAATGCAGTGGTGACTATAATGTAGTGGGGACTATAATATAGTGGGGACTATAATGTAGTGGTGACTATAATGCAGTGGTGACTATAATGTAGTGGTGACTATAATGTAGTGGGGACTATAATGCAGTGGTGACTATAATGCAGTGGGGACTATAATGCAGTGGTGACTATAATGTAGTGGTGACTATAATGTAGTGGTGACTATAATGTAGTGGTGACTATAATGCAGTGGTGACTATAATGCAGTGGGAACTATAATGCAGTGGTGACTATAATGCAGTGGGGACTATAATGCAGTGGGATCTATAATGCAGTGGTGACTATAATGCAGTGGTGACCATAATGTAGTGATGACTATAATGTACTGGTGACCATAATGTAGTGGGGACTATAATGCAGTGGGGACTATAATGCAGTGGGGACTATAATGTAGTGGTGACTATAATGCATGGTGACTATAATGTAGTGGTGACTATAATGCAGTGGGGACTATAATGCAGTGGTGACTATAATGCAGTGGGGACTATAATGCAGTGGTGACTATAATGCAGTGGGGACTATACTGTAGTGGGGACTATAATGCAGTGGGGACTATAATGCAGTGGGGACTATAATGCAGTGGTGACTATAATGCAGTGGTTACTAATGTAGTGGGGACTATAATGGAGTGGTGGCTATAATGCAGTGGGGACTATAATGCAGTGGTGACTATAATGTAGTGGGGACTATAATGCAGTGGTGACTATAATGTAGTGGTGACTATAATGCAGTGGGGACTATAATGGAGTGGTGGCTATAATGCAGTGGGGACTATAATGCAGTGGTGACTATAATGTAGTGGGGACTATAATGCAGTGGTGACTATAATGCAGTGGTGACTATAATGTAGTGGTGACTATAATGCAGTGGGGACTATAATGCAGTGGTGACTATAATGCAGTGGGGACTATAATGCAGTGGGGACTATAATGTAGTGGGGACTATAATGCAGTGGTGACTATAATGTAGTGGGGACTATAATGTAGTGGGGACTATAATGTAGTGGTGACTATAATGCAGTGGTGACTATAATGTAGTGGTGACTATAATGTAGTGGGGACTATAATGCAGTGGTGACTATAATGCAGTGGGGACTATAATGCAGTGGTGACTATAATGTAGTGGTGACTATAATGTAGTGGTGACTATAATGCAGTGGTGACTATAATGCAGTGGGAACTATAATGCAGTGGTGACTATAATGCAGTGGGGACTATAATGCAGTGGGGTCTATAATGCAGTGGGGTCTATAATGCAGTGGTGACTATAATGCAGTGGTGACCATAATGTAGTGATGACTATAATGTAGTGGTGACCATAATGTAGTGGGGACTATAATGCAGTGGGGACTATAATGCAGTGGGGACTATAATGTAGTGGTGACTATAATGCAGTGGTGACTATAATGTAGTGGTGACTATAATGCAGTGGTGACTATAATGCAGTGGGGACTATAATGTAGTGGTGACTATAATGCAGTGGGGACTATAATGTAGTGGGGACTATAATGCAGTGGGGACTATAATGCAGTGGGGACTATAATGCAGTGGTGACTATAATGCAGTGGTTACTAATGTAGTGGGGACCATAATGGAGTGGGGACTATAATGCAGTGGGGACTATAATGCAGTGGTGACTATAATGTAGTGGGGACTATAATGCAGTGGTGACTATAATGCAGTGGTGACTATAATGTAGTGGTGACTATAATGCAGTGGGGACTATAATGCAGTAGTGACTATAATGGAGTGGTGACTATAATGCAGTGGGGACTATAATGCAGTGGGGACTATAATGCAGTGGGCACTATAATGTAGTGGGGACTATCATGCAGTGGTGACTATAATGCAGTGGGGACTATAATGCAGTGGGGACTATAATGCAGTGGTGACTATAATGTATTGGTGACTATAATGTAGTGGGGTCTATAATGCAGTGGTGACTATAATACAGTGGTAACTATAATGTAGTGGTGACTATAATGTAGTGGGGACTATAATGTAGTGGTGACTATAATGCAGTGGTGACTATAATGTAGTGGGGACTATAATGTAGTGGGGACTATAATGCAGTGGTGACTTTAATGTAGTGGGGACTATAATGCAGTGGGGACTATAATGCAGTGGTGAGTATAATGCAGTGGGGAATATAATGTAGTGGGGACTATAATGCAGTGGTGACTATAATGTAGTGGGGACGATAATGCAGTGGGGACTATAATGCAGTGGGGACTATAATGTAGTGGGGACTATAATACAGTGGTGACTATAATGCAGTGGTGACTATAATGCAGTGGGGACTATAATGCAGTGGGGACTATAATGCAGTGGGGACTATAATGCAGTGGGGACTATAATGCAGTGGGGACTATAATGTAGTGGTGACTATAATGCAGTGGTGACTATAATGCAGTGGTGACTATAATGCAGTGGTGACTATAATGTAGTGGGGACTATAATGCAGTGGTGACTATTATGTAGTGGGGACTATAATGCAGTGGTGACTATAATGTAGTGGTGACTATAATGTAGTGGTGACTATAATGTAGTGGTGACTATAATGTAGTGGGGACTATAATGTAGTGGTGACTATAATGCAGTGGTGACTATAATGTAGTGGGGATATAATGTAGTGGTGACTATAATGCAGTGGTCACTAATGTAGTGGGGACTATAATGCAGTGGGGACTATAATGCAGTGGTGACTATAATGTAGTGGGGACTATAATGCAGTGGAGACTATAATGCAGTGGTGACTATAATGTAGTGGGAACTATAATGTAGTGGGGACTATAATGTTATAATGCAGTGGTGACCATAATGTAGTGGGGACTATAATGCAGTGGGTACTATAATGTAGTGGTGACTATAATGTAATGGGGACTATAATGTAGTGGGGACTACAATACAGTGGGGACTATAATCTAGTGGGGACTATAATGCAGTGGTGACTATAATGCAGTGGTGACTATAATGTAGTGGGGACTATAATGCAGTGGTGACTATAATGCAGTGGGGACTGTAATTCAGTGGTGACTATAATGTAGTGGGGACTATAATGTAGTGGGGACTATAATGTAGTGGGGACTATAATGCAGTGGTGACCATAATGTAGAGGGGACTATAATGCAGTGGGGACTATAATGCAGTGGTGACTATAATGTAGTGGGGACTATAATGTAGTGGGGACTATAATACAGTGGGGACTATAATGTAGTGGGGACTATAATGCAGTGGTGACTATAATGCAGTGGTGACTATAATGCAGTGGTGACTATAATGTAGTGGGGACTATAATGCAGTGGTGACTATAATGAAGTGGTGACTATAATGTAGTGGTGACTAGAATGCAGTGGGGACTATAATGCAGTGGTGACTATAATGCAGTGGTGACTATAATGTAGTGGGGACTATAATGCAGTGGTGACTATAATGTAGTGGTGACTATAATGTAGTGGTGACTATAATGCAGTGGTGACTATAATGTAGTGGGGCTATAATGTAGTGGTGACTATAATGCAGTGGTGACTAAAATGTAGTGGGGACTATAATGCAGTGGGGACTATAATGCAGTGGTGACTAATGCAGTGGTGACTATAATGTAGTGGGGACTATAATGTAGTGGGGACTATAATGCAGTGGTGACTATAATGTAGTGGGGCTATAAGGCAGTGGTGACTATAATGCAGTGGTGACTATAATGCAGTGGGTGACTATAATGTAGTGGTGCCTATAATGCAGTGGTGACTATAATGTAGTGGTGACTATAATGTAGTGGTGACTATAATGTAGTGGTGACTATAATGCAGTGGTGACTATAATGTAGTGGTGCTATAATGTAGTGGTGACTATAATGCAGTGGTGACTATAATGTAGTGGTGACTATAATACAGTGGGGACTATAATGTAGTGGGGACTATAATGCAGTGGTGACTATAATGCAGTGGTGACTATAATGCAGTGGTGACTATAATGCAGTGGTGACTATAATGTAGTGGGGACTATAATGCAGTGGTGACTATAATGAAGTGGTGACTATAATGTAGTGGTGACTACAATGCAGTGGGGACTATAATGCAGTGGTGACTATAATGCAGTGGTGACTATAATGTAGTGGGGACTATAATGCAGTGGTGACTATAATGTAGTGGTGACTATAATGTAGTGGTGACTATAATGCAGTGGTGACTATAATGTAGTGGGGCTATAATGTAGTGGTGACTATAATGCAGTGGTGACTAAAATGTAGTGGGGACTATAATGCAGTGGGGACTATAATGCAGTGGTGACTAATGCAGTGGTGACTATAATGTAGTGGGGACTATAATGTAGTGGGGACTATAATGCAGTGGTGACTATAATGTAGTGGGGCTATAAGGCAGTGGTGACTATAATGCAGTGGTGACTATAATGCAGTGGGTGACTATAATGTAGTGGTGCCTATACTGCAGTGGTGACTATAATGTAGTGGTGACTATAATGTAGTGGTGACTATAATGCAGTGGTGACTATAATGCAGTGGTGACTATAATGCAGTGGTGACTATAATGTAGTGGGGACTATAATGTAGTGGGGACTATAATGCAGTGGTGACTATAATGCAGTGGTGACTATAATGTAGTGGGGACTATAATGCAGTGGCAACTAATGCAGTGGCGACTTTTATGCAGTGGCAACTTTGATGCAGTGGCGACTGTGGCAACTTTAGTGTTAATATATTGGGGACTTTAGTACATTGGCGAATTTAATACGATGGTGACTAAAAGTGACGACTAAAATGCAGAGGCGACTTTTATAGTGGCGACTTTGATACAGTGGGGACTTTAACGTAGTGGCGACTATAATAATATTGTGTATGCAGTTACATAGTATATGAAATAGTCAATAGTTTCAAAGAGAGAGAGAGAGAGGGGGGGGGGGGGCCTCTCTCTCTCTCTCTCTCTCTCTCTTTGAAACAACTTTTTCGGCTGTTCTAATATAATAACAATAACAACAATACTGACTGCTATGCTACGCGTCGGTTCCCGTCGGAGGCACAAATACTACCAAGGGGCTAAGACCGGTCTGGTGAAATTATCAACATTCCCGCCAGTCAGAACCTACAAATTTAGGGTCATGAACATTTGACCCCACCTTATTAATCCTTAAAGCTGAGGGTGGAAAGGGTGGTGGTGGCAGGCGTGGTAACAATGGTGATGGTAGTAGTTGTGGTGATCGTGGTAATTGTGGAGGGGGGTAATAGTGGTTGCCCCTTCTCCCTATATTATACAAGGGGAGTGCTGCCTTCCTTTACAGGCCATGACCGAGTGGTTAAAGTCATGGAACGTTATTGACTATGGATTGAATATTGCTGTGATATGAAACAACTATTATTCGTGCGTGTGTATATAATAAAATACATACTAATATAATCCTCGTGCTTGCCAAGTGAAGATTTTAATCAAAATAGTTTTGCCTAATATGCTTGGGTCCAGGTGTAAAATGTGTAATTGTTCTCTGAAAATATAGGTCTTTATGCCGTGGTACGAAATGAGTAATGTCCTCCATGAAGGATTTCCCTTTTCCCTATAAATATCGAAGGGTTGCCTGTCTTTTACAAGCCGTGGCAGAGTTATTTAGACTGTGGTTATAAACATGGAACATCAAGCTGATGGACCGTGGATTGAATCATGGTGGGGACTGAAACGTTTATTAGCGTTTGTGATTGCGAGATAAACTACACCCACACACATTTTTTAAAGGAAAAGTAGGAATCAAAAGAACAGAGACCGTTTGAACCTCCTTAACTCATAGAGGTCCTTTCAAATCTAAATACAAGTCTTATAATGACCAGAATAAAATTAATACGAATTCATTGTAATGAATCAGAAACACTAACTAAAGTATCGTAATGTTAGCCAGACTACAGAAGGTCTACCTTGATGACCCCCCCTCGCTGGCCGATTAGTCCGATATCTTCTTACTAGAGACCCTATAATAACAAAGATCAGTCAACCTCCGCCATATTGGTGCAAGTGGTGTAATTAACCTCTTGCCACACTCAATGCCACGCTTCAAATATATCTATTATTATTATTATTATATATAATACGCATCTGGCATTGCTGGTAGAGGACATATAGTTTGGTCTTTGGATCTAAATTCTCCATGATCAAAAATCAAATATCACCTCTTGTTGATAAATAGGCCATCAAAATGGCGTCCACAAAAATCTGTCCGATCTCTGGTATTGCATGATTTCTAGGTCTGACAAGCCCCTCAGTGCCAATCAAGCCGCTCAGCTTCTCTAATTACCTCACACAAATCCTCCCAGCTCCCCTCCTCGGATCTCATGGCCGTACTATAATGATCATCAACACTCACTTTCCCGTCTCTCTCCAAGTTAGTCGGTAAAGCAGGTATCACACGAGCGCTGTTTCTGCAACGCTGGTCTGGCAGCGATTTTAACACTTTTCGCCCCATTTAGTTGTCAATTTTAAGACCTTTCATGCCATTTAAGTGTCGATTATTTCCTGGCGAGCGATAGCGAGCCTGAAATTTTAAGAGTCCGGCCTTTGGCCGGAACATTTTTCTACCGAAAAATGTACAAATTTATCTTGAAGGGGGGTCTAGGGGATGTTTTTCTAAGCTTGATGGAGGTCTAGCGAAAACACTAAGAAATAAAGGAATAAAGTAATTAATAGAAAAAAATAAAAAAAACGGTCCGTCTCCCCTTAAATCCTTCCTCCTCCCCTCGTCGGATCTCAAGGACGTCATCAAAGTTCACATTTACCTGTTCAATGCCTTCCGTATTTACATAAGAACAAGTTAGCTCCACTTTGATTGTGGAGAGTATGTAGTGATCAATATCTCTATATTTTTGTGTATATCACTATTTGTGTCGTAAACTTATAAATAGATTCAGCAAGCTACTAGGTATTTCCATTAGTAAGATTAGGAAGGTGAGTCCATTAGCAGTACAGGGGAGTACGAGTAATACAATAACAAAATCTATCTGCAATATTAATGTGAATTGGACAATTTATTAAAAAACATCCTGAAGTCTATCACTGGCACGCCTGCTTTTGGACAACTCACTCACTCACTCTCTCTCTCTCTCTCTCACTCACTCACACTCTCTCTCTCTCACTCACTCACTCACTCTCTCTCTCTCTCTCTCGGTACAATTGTCAGGTCGCCCCCCCCCCCCATATATTTCTCATTCACTCAGCGCTTCTCAATCCACCTCAGCCCTCCCTAGTTTCAATCATTCTCTTGGCGCAGTGCCGGACCCATATCTTCCAGGGTTTTGCCAAAATTCCTCACCACTCCCGATGCATGATTTATGGTAGCCATTTCAAAAAGTTCGAGATTTAGTTTCAATTTTGCTTTTGGGGTATAAATGTTTTACAGCCTTCCGAGCTAGTTCCGGCAATATGGTTAGCTATAAAGAGGACAGTTTTCAAGGCATGATTGGGGTTTCAAAATGTATATTAAAACAATAAAAAAATATATATAATATGTCTTTATGTAAAGTAAAATATACCGAAAATGATTTAATTAATAAAACTATACTTAGATAACAATAAAATATATATGTGAGTTATAGTAATTTTACTATATTTTGTTCTTTCATAAACGATTAATAAAATTAATTGATAATAATTATTATTATATGTAATACAAATTAAATAAAAAATATATATATGTATATACCAAATAAAATATAATAAATTACAAAGACAGATAAGTGAAGAGGGAAAATGTGCTACAACATATAACTTTAAAATGTGCTACAACATATAACTTTAAAGGGGAGATGGGTCATTTTTCTGGTCCCCCTTCTTCCTTATGTTTAGCCTCATTAGTTTTCAGATTTAAAGATGGTTCACCCTATTAGTTTGTCGATTTTAAAACCTAACGTCCCATTTCTATATCAATATCAAGATCTTTCGTGCCATTTAGGTGTCGATTGTTTCCAGGCAAGCGATAGCTAGCCTGTAGTTTTAAGAGAAATCAGCCTTCGGCCGGGACATTTTCTCTATCGAAAAATTTACAATATTATTTTGAAGGGGGGGGGGGGTGTAGGGAGTGTGTTGAAGGGGGGGGGGAGTGTTTTGAAGGGGGGGGGTGTAGGAGTGTTTTGAAGGGGGGGGGGGAGTGTTTTGAAGGGGGGGGGGGTGTAGGGAGTGTTTTGAAGGGGGGGGGAGTGTTTTGAAGGGGGGGTGTAGGAAGTGTTTTGAAGGGGGGGGGGAGTGTTTTGAAGGGGGGGGGGGTGTAGGGAGTGTTTTGAAGGGGGGGGGGGTGTAGGGAGTGTTTTTTAAAGTTTGATGGAAGTCTAGTGAGGAAACTAAAAAATGAATGAATATATAAATACATGGACCCCCCAAAAATAACCACTGTCCCCTTGAGTAGCAAAAATTAGTTAACTCGCAGGAAACTTGTGACCTTTACAGTCCTACTTGTATTTAGGAGTGACCATAATTCAGCGGTAAATGTTCCTGCTGAATCCCGGCTGTCGGCTCAGTGCAGAACTAAAACAAAGGTAGTCTTACATTTTTGGGTTTCCATGCACTGTTTTGCTAAACTATACAAAATATGCTGGTCATAATATATTCCTTGCTTATATAATACAAAACAAATAATACTGATAGACGAAATAGTATATGATAGTTTACTTTATGTAATGTTATCTTACATAAAGTAATTCAAACTTTTTCCTGACTCAGTATATATTTATTCGCATAGATATCATCGTTCCACGAGAATAGCTATAACATTTATAAACATACAGTATATATATATATATATATATATATATATATATATATATATATATATAAACCAAACTAACTAAATCATGTGACATTTGCATTTCAGTCTTAAGAGGGTAGTGCTTGCTTTTTGGTCTATATATATTATATATTAATATATTTTTATGTTCCCTCGCTAGTCCTCCATCAAGCTTTAAAAAACACCCCCTAGACCCCCTTTCAAGATAAATGTGTACATTATTTGGTAGAAAAATGTTACGGCCGAAGGCCGATTCCTTATAACATGTCAGGCTCGCTTTCGCTCGCCAGGAAAAAATTACATAAAATCTCAAAACTAATAACATATGGGAGAAGGGGATACAAAAAAGCGAATAGCTCCCCCATAAAAAACAATGCGTCATAACCATAAAGATCCCAAACGGCAAAACACGAGCGTCAACAGAAAACGGCAAAGAACAGCTAAACACGAGCGTCAACAGAAAACTGGCGTGCGGACATAACAGTAAAGCTGGTATCACACGAGCGCTTCTTCCCCAACTTTTATCTTTGATTTGTAAGACATTAATGTTGATATAATGCATTGTAGTCAAAATAATTCTAGTGGGTGGAAATCGATGTAGAATGAATATTTTCGGTCACAGTGCCATGTTTGAGATCATGGGTATAAGGTTTGCTTTAATACTCATATAGAAAAAGAAAAAGAAAATATAAACAAATTCTGATTTCAGTTCGAAAGAGCGTCAGAAATAATGATTTCATATAAAATAAAAACTATAGTCGTTGAGAATCTCACAAAAATATGACGAGTTGAACGCCACAGAACGATGACATAATATTATTTTAGTATCGGTAATTATCACTATACACTAATAATTTGATATATTGTCATATTTTTTGTTAGTTAAGTTTTAGAATGGGATTTCTTCTTTCTTATGCTGTATGATACATTGCATGTAGAGGTGATTAGTGTGGGTTAAAACAACGATAACATACAGTATGTGCATCATAAAACAGCAGTCAAAATAGGGCTAATGAGTGACCTGTAGTGGAAACTATTAGCTCGATAACTTACCCAACCGTGAGGGAGTTATTTGTCCATGCAGGAAAGCATTGCATAAATTAATGCTTGCTTCTTTGAGCTTGATAAAAAGTTAGTGGAACTGGACTGCAGTCTCTACTTATATCTTTGAGTTAGGCAGGCTTTAATGGGTGTGACATCCGAAGTAGAGTACTGCGCTGGTTGCAGGAAATTATTTATACTTGCTTAGCCTATTTCACTTGAAGAGAGGAGTTGCCTAATTCTAAGACCGTGTGAGGCTGGAGATACAAATGCTTTAATTATAAGAAGGAAGAGTGACAGCGGTGCCTTAGCTGTCTCCCAATTTAGTATGGTGCGATTCGCCGCGATTCGGCTTCCCAAACTTGCACTGCCACTGTTTCACCATCTCAACTCGTTATATCGGACTTCACAAACTCTCACGCCACCTATGATACTTTGCATTCACTAAGTACTGTCTTACATTACTTGAACCTAAAACGGGAATATTCATAAAATACAAATGTATTGGGAACAGCAAGTGCGTTATTATGCTGTGTCGGTGGGCACCATTTAATAAGTTTCAAGCCATTCGCCCAGTATCATCTCCACGTTAGAGAGAGAGAGAGAGATACAGACAGCCAGACAGAGAGAGATAGAGAGTATGAGAGTGAGATGGGGGGGGGGAAGAGAGATTTTTATTATATTAACCCTTTCAGTACGGGTAACGGGTAACGTCCATTTTAATTAAAGTCTACCTATTATTAGACGGTTCTATTCAGCTTAGGAACGATCTCCAAAAAATGAAGGGCTACACACGATCTCTCTTTACCTTCTAACTTCCACATATTCTTCCTAAGCTGCCTAAAACCGATTACATAATTATAGCTAGATAAAAAAAAAATTATTACATATAGCTAGATAAAAAAACGATTACATATAGCTAGATAAAAAAAAACGATTACATATAGCTAGATAAAAAACCGATTACATATAGCTAGATAAAAAACCGATTACATATAGCTAGATAAAAAAACGATTACATATAGCTAAATAAAAAAACGATTACATATAGCTAGATAAAAAACTGATTACATATAGCTAGATAAAAAACCGATTACATATAGCTAGATAAAAAAACGATTACATATAGCTAGATAAAAAACCGATTACATATAGCTAGATAAAAAAACGATTACATATAGCTAGATAAAAAACCGATTACATATAGCTAGATAAAAAAACGATTACATATAGTTAGATAAAAAAAAAACTATTACATATAGCTAGATAAAAAACCGATTACATATAGCTAGATAAAAAAACGATTACATATAGCTAGATAAAAAAACGATTACATATAGCTAGATAAAAAAACGATTACATATAGCTAGATAAAAAAACGATTACATATAGCTAGATAAAAAAAACGATTACATATAGCTAGATAAAAAACGATTACATATAGCTAGATAAAAAACCGATTACATATAGCTAGATAAAAAAAAACTATTACATATAGCTAGATAAAAAACCGATTACATATAGCTAGATAAAAAAACGATTACATATAGCTAGATAAAAAAACGATTACATATAGCTAGATAAAAAAACTATTACATATAGCTAGATAAAAAAACTATTACATATAGCTAGATAAAAAAACGATTACATATAGGTAGATAAAAAAATGATTACATATAGCTAGATAAAAAAACGATTACATATAGCTAGATAAAAAAACGATTACATATAGCTAGATAAAAAAACGATTACATATAGCTAGATAAAAAAACGATTACATATAGCTAGATAAAAAAACGATTACATATAGCTAGATAAAAAACGATTACATATAGCTAGATAAAAAAACGATTACATATAGCTAGATAAAAAACGATTACATATAGCTAGATAAAAAAACGATTACATATAGCTAGATAAAAAAACGATTACATATAGCTAGATAACAAAAAATATAAAAAATACAAAAAATAAACAGGAGGGGTTAAAAGTCTATTTGCCATACTTGCCTCATAAACCATCTTATAATTACAGTTTAACAAGTTTAACAAAGAGTAGCCCCATCACCTTATTACACATGCTAAGGATCACACCGTATGAATAATTAAACATACACGGAAAGTCAAACAACATAAAGCACGGGGTATGTTATGTAGCGTACATTAAACACACACACACACACACAAAAACCCACACACACACAATCTATCTATCTATTTATCCCTCTCTCTCTCTCACTCACACACACACTATCTATTTATCTCTCTCTCTCTCTCTCACACACACACACACACAATCTATCTATCTATGTATCCCTCTCTCTCTCTCACACACACACACACACACACACACACACAATCTATCTATCTATGTATCCCTCTCTCTCTCTCACACATAACACACACCCAATATTTGCCCACCTAATAAACTCTGCCTCCTCTCTTTCTCTCCCCCCTCTCTCCCTCCCTCCTTCCCCGAACCTGTGAGCCGCTGATCCCGTCAAGTTTGCCTGTAACATTCCTCAAGTTGGCAGCAAAAGTCGGGGAGTTGGAGACGCACGCAAGTTTGTATATGATTTTGGTGGGGTGGGAAGCTGAGTGGAAGAAGAGAAGGTGGAGGAGGAAGAAGAGGTGATGGTGGAGGAGGAAGAAGAGGTGATGGTGGAGGAGGAAGAATGGTGTGTTGGTGGAGGAAAAAGAAGAGGAGGAGGAGGAGGAGAAGGAGGTGATGGTGGAGGAGGAAGAATGGTGTGTTGGATGAGGAGGAAGAAGAAGAGGAGGTGAAGGAGGAAGAGGAAGTGATGGTAGTGGAGGAGGAGGAGGAGTAGTAGGAAGGCAACGCAGAAGAGGAGGAGGAAGAAGAGGGGATGGTGGAGTAGGAAGAAGAGGTGTTGGTGGAGGAGTAGGAATACAACGCAGAAGAGGAGGTGGTGGAGACAGGGGAAGGAAGACAAAGGAATGGGAGATGGTGGAGAAAGAAGAGGAGATGGAGGAGGAGGAGAAAGACAAGAAAGAAGAGGAAGTGCAGGAAGGTGAAGAAGAAGTAGAAGATGGAAGGAGTAAAATTGTGGAGGTGGTAATTTAGAGAGAAGCAAAATAATTCAGCGTGCATTCAAAGGAGGTGGAGTGAGTCGATATACAGTGGCAGAGAGAGTAAGAAATATGAAAGACAAATAACAGAGAGGAGGTTAGTAGGGCAGCTTAGGGCAAGATTTGACATGGATGTGGACATTCCGGACAAAAGCGACAAATTTTTTCCACATTCTACATAGTGCCTTAGCTTCCCATTTTTGATAGGCACCACTTCCTCCTGATACATTATGGCAGCCATCTTGGATTTTTATGATCGCCATCATAGAAAACCTATGTCTATCAATATCTCAGCTGCTAAGCCACTTAGGATCTTGATCTTGGTGTCCAAACATATAATTTCGAGGTCAAGGAATATATTCATACCATTTATAATAAAGTTGAATGGTTATTTGGTCAGAAATTAACATAAAATAATTACGGTATAACATAATCCTAATATTTTTCTTTTCTATTTTCAGGTTGAACTAGCAAGATGGATTGGAGCCTGTGCTTGATCTGTCAAGAAAATACTACAGAGCCTGTGAAATGCCCACTCAATGTACAAGGGAGCGGGGACAAGTCCGGAGCATACAGCAAGTTCTTAAATAACGTTAATGCTTTTAGAGGCCTAGGGGCATTGCCAGTAGTACTGAAGTTTGGAGAAGAGATAACTACAGATGAACTGGTCCAAAAGTGGGGTGTATGGCACAAATCCTGCAATGTAAAGTTCAGTAAAGACAAACTGGAAAGAGCTACTAAAAAGCGAGACAGGGAGAAGACTACAGGGAGCAACACCTATGGAGAGAAACGACCACGGCGTCAGTCGATGGACAAAATGGCCTGTATAATTTGTTGTGGAAAGGATGGACACCTCCATGAGTTTAGAACATTTGGAGCTGATGAGAATATAAGAAAGATTGCTACAGAACTGCAGGAAACACAATTAATGGCTAGATTGGAAGGTGGCGATCTCATAGCACTTGAAGCTAAATATCATCTGGAGTGCTTAACAACACTACGGAATCGCCATCGATCACTGATCCGGCAACAAGGGCAAGCATCTGGAGTTCATTCTGAAGAAAAGAGGATGAAAGCAAGAGCACTTGTGGAGCTATTTACTCATGTAGAAAACTGTGTGGAAGCTGGGACCTTCTACTTCAAATTTTCGGAATTGTATCAGCTGTATGAAAAGCGACTGCGGAACCTTGGTGTTGAAACAGAGACTAACCGAACCCACTTCAAGGAAAAACTTCTAGCATACTTCCCGCAAGCTCAAGAACAAAGTGATAGCAAAAATAAGATTCTGGTTTTTTAACAAGGCATGCAAGATATGTTGAAATAGGCCATGGCATGTGATTATGAAGGTGATGCATTACTGCTGGCTAAGGCAGCTAAGCTAGTGCGCAAGGAGATTGTCAGCAATAAAGGTTTCCACTTCGATGGCAAATTTCCTTCTGGTTGTCAGGAAGAGTCAGTGCCATCTACTCTCAAGACCCTTGTGTCCATGCTATTGATTGGTGCTGACCTTAAAGACCAAGATTTCACAGATTCACAGGCAAACCTCAAAGTCTCTCAGACCATTCTGTACAATTTCAAGACACATGCACCTTCTTCTTTTTCAACATCTCGCCATTGCTTGGATAGGGAACCACCATTGCCATTGTACATTGGAATGAAGATTCACACAGACACCAGGTCTAAAAAGCTCATCACACAATTACATGACTTGGGCCTCAGTGTATGTTATGACAGAGTTCTTCAGCTTGAGAACCAGATTGGGACTGCTGTCTGTGACGACTTTAAGTACAAAGGAGCTGTCGTTCCTGCTCAACTGCGACATGGACTTTTTACTGTTGATGCGCTTGACAACTTGGACCATAATCCTTCAAGTGCAACTGCTAAGGGTTCATTCCATGGCACGGGCATCAGCCTGTTTCAATTTCCAACTTTGTCTAACTTGGGGGAGAGGCAGGATATCAAACTGCGCTTGGCTGATACCAAGAAGAATCACCAATTGCCAGACAGCTTTACCACTGTACCAGCTGTAGCTCTGAAGACAGCAAATGCGTCAGTTCCAGAACTGTCAAATTTAACAGCACCAAAACAGGGACAACTGGCAAGTGCACAATTGAAGGAGGAGAGCTGGCTGAAGCATGCTTGTCAACTACTGGAGAAAGATGCAGTTGAACAGGGTGACACTGTAGCCTAGTCAGCATTCCATGCCTCCATGCAAGATATATCAGTAGATGTTCACACCACCCTTACACAGCTCTTTCCCCTGTTCTATAAGAAAGCAGCTACAGCAGCTATGATCAAGCATGGAATGAATGTTTTGCAGTGGGCAACAAAATTTCTCAATCCTGGACAAATACCAGTTATCGCCTTTGATGCACCACTCTATGCACTTGCCAAATTTACCCAGTGGAACTGGCCTGACACGCATGGAGAAGAAAAGATCATAGCAATGTTGGGTGGACTCCACATAGAGATGGCGATGTGGAAAACATATGGTGGCTACTTGGAGGGATCTGGATGGACCAATGCACTGACACAAGCAGACATTGCATCATCCGGAACTACTAACTCTTTTTTGAAGGCCACCCACCTCACCAAAACAAGACATGCACACCAGGTGACTGCGTTAGCTCTTGCAAAACTCCAGGAGGACGCTTTCATGCACACTTTCATTTCGATGGATGGCACTCAGCTTAAGAATGTAAACAGAGAAACCGATCTGGGAGTAACAATATCGAGTAACCTAAAACCGAGTCAACAATGTTCAGAAGTTGTTAAGAAGGCAAACAAAATAATTGGCTTTATAGGCAGGTCAATTGAGCATAAATCAAAAGAAGTTATCCTAACCCTTTACAATTCCTTAGTCCGCCCTCTTCTGGAATACTGCGTTCAATCCTGGTGCCCTTATTACCAAAAAAGATATAAACAAGCTAGAACGAGTTCAACGTAGAGTTACCAAAATGATACCTAGCCTAAAGAACAAACCATACGAAGAGCGTCTTAGAGAATTAAATCTATTTCCTTTAACCCAGCGCAGATTAAGAGGTGACTTAATTCAAGTGTTCAAAATCATCAAAGGCATCGACAATATGAACTGTAGTAAGTACTTCACTATCGACCAATCTAATTACACGCAGGGAAACGGTTGCAAAATTATTGGAAAATCTTTTAACTCGCACGAATCTAAGAATTTCTTCTTCAATCGAGTTGTCAACTTGTGGAATGGGCTTCCCCGAAACGTTATAGACTGCATCACCGTTGATTCATTTAAACTCCGCCTAGACAAATATCTCTCATTAAACCCGCGACTGACTGCGTTTGTAAATGAATAACTTTATTTTATCCCCCCCTCAGTTACTAACCCATCTGTCCTCTACTAACTCCCTAATCCTGCCATGGACATTAGTTCCAGGGCAGTAATTCCCTTTCCAATGTTCCCTTACCCACTCTAAACCACTGTTTGGACACTTGATCCTCAGTGTTTTGGAGGACAAGCAACCTAGAAGGGTCACTAGACCTGTTGTTGCTTGATTTCCTTTGTACTCCTTTGTACTCCTTTGTACACCGAAGGAGGACACAGTGATGAAGCTATGAAAGCATGGAGGCAGGAAATTATACAGAAAAGTCCAACATTTCAGTACTGGGACACTGTTCTCAACATGGAACTCCTGGGCCTCATCTTCATTAGATCACAACGAGAGGGGAATTTTTCACTGATGTTGAATGCCTCAAGGCTTTGGCTCCATGGTTTTTTGCTTTAGACCACCACAATTATGCCCGGTGGCTCCCAATACACATCCGAGACATGGAGAGTCTACCAGCACCCATTCTCAAAGAGTTTGAGGAGCACAGTCACTGGGTTATCCACAAAACCACCAACAGATTCTCAGCTATCCCGATCGATCAAGCCCATGAACAAAATAACAAAGTGGTTAAAGATTCTGGGGGTGCAGTTGGTTTGACTGAAAATCCTTCAGCCTTCAGGAAATGGATGGTCTCAGGGCCTGAACAAGCAAGGCTGCTAAAGGAGTTTGAACAGGAATACTTCCCAGAAAAAAATCCACTGTGGTTATCATCATGAAGAGGGACTGTCCACACAGATAAGTTGTAAGGAGCAGGCTGTGAGTCTGACTCAGGTCATCAAAGAACTGGGAAACCCTTTCCTTGATGACAGTGATGAGTTACTGGCTCTAGACACACGGAATATTCTGGATGAGTCTGTGGTGAACACAGTGCGAACAATTCAATCTCTAGGAAAGAATAAATATAACAAGTATTTCAAACAAGTGATAACTGATCACACATGCTCCATTCATGATCCAATTAATAAGAATGCCCTTCCTCTCTTCAGGTGTCCGCAGCCAAGAGCCAAAACAAAACAAGCAGGGAAGATCACTTTACTCAAGAATGATGTGGCTCTGTTTTCTCACCTGTACATTGTAATGCAGCACAGAATGAGTGACATCAGCAAATTCTTCAGCCATGAGAACCACCCCTTTCCCCCTTCACTATCAGATGGTGGAAAACTGCGCTTTGGAAAGAAAGCTGATCTGCTAAAAATTCTGGCCAATGACACCCAGAATGATCCTCCCGATTACATTGATGTGAGGCTTCTTGATGGAGCTGCTGTGGTGCACTTGCTCCCCACTAACAACGTTATAACATTTGATGAGTATGCTGATCATGTCTTTGTTCCACACATCATAAAACAACTAGGAAACTCAAAACGAGTTGATGTTGTATGGGACGAATACATCCCTAGCAGCATCAAAGAGTCCACTAGAGAAAAGCGAGGAAAGGGTATTCGGAGAAAAGTTTCAGGTAAAAACAAACTTCCAGGAAACTGGGCCGACTTTTTGCGTGACCCAACCAACAAACGGGAACTGTTTGCATTCCTTTCCAACAAACTTGCCACTGTTGATTGCCCTAAAGACAAGGAAATCATCATCACATATGGTCCCACTACTCTCCTCCGAGGAACTGATCGATCCATGGCACAGTGTGACCATGAAGAAGCGGATACTAGGCTGCTGATCCAATTACAGGATGCCCTTCTGAATAGCTGTACCAACTGTCTGGTGCGCACTGTTGACACCGATGTAGTGGTGATCCTTATTGGCAAGTTTCATCACTTGATCACCTTATGCCAAGATGTGAACATTTGGGTTGCCTTTGGTACAGGCAGGCACTTTACATATCATCACATCAATGCTATCTGTGAAGTCTTGGGTACAGAAAAGTCTGTTGCCCTCCCTGTCTTCCACAGTTTCACAGGATGCGATACCACGTCTGCATTCTTTGGGAGAGGCAAGAAGTCGGCATGGGAGGCATGGCTTTGCTATCAAGATGTGACAGAAGCCTTTACACACATGGCACGTAATCCATACACAGATGTATCATTTGGTGATCAACATTTCCAGCTGCTGGAACGCTTCACTGTCATTCTGTATAATAAGGCCAGCGACCTAGAACATGTGGATGATGCCAGAAAGGAGCTGTTTTGCCTGAAGGGTAAGACAATGGAGGCCCTCCCCCCAACCCAGGATTTTTTTTATTTTTTTTTTTCTATGTGATTGAGGGAGGCAAAAGGCATTACTGCCTATAGCGAGTGCCTCCCCCATAGTTGAAAGAGTGACAGGGCCAAAATCAAGGGACGTTCGAACCAAAATGCCTGGATGGCAGCATTGTAAGCGAGTTGCTTATCAGAGTGGAATATGGTGTACCAGTGAGCATAGTGTACAACATGCACCGAGTCCAGAAGGCTGGGGATGGACTCTGGGTGAGGACAGCCAGTCGTGGGTTCCTGTGTGGATGACATTACCTGTGGCCTGTAAGGCCTGCAGTGAACTAGTCAAATGTGGCTGCAAGAGTCCAAAAGGATGTGCTGCAAGATGTACATGCAGAAAGGCCAACTGGAAGTGCACTGAACTCTGCAGTTGTTATTGTCAGAAGTAACGCAATCATGAAGCATTGGTGTGATGACTGTAAATTATCTTATAGGCCTATTCATTTTCTTTGTGTTAATAAAATCAAGCTAGTCCTTTTCTAAATGGTATAATTGCATTCCTTGACCCAGAAAATGTGTGTTTAGACACCAAGATAATGATCCTAAGTGGCTTAGTAGCTGATATATTGATAGATATAGGTTTTTCTACGATGGCGATCATAAAAATCCAAGATGGCTGCCATAATATATCAGGAGGAAGTGGTGCCTATCAAAAATGGGAAACTAAGGCAATGGGTAGAATGTGGAAAAAATTTGGCACTTTTGTCCGGAACGTCCACATCCATCTGCTAAGCTGCCCCACTAGGTGGTTTAGATAGAAACACACACCATTACAATATTCAGTAGATAGAGTGAGTTGAGGATAGTGTAGATAAACAATACTAATGACTTAAGAGGAGACGGGCGTATATATTTGCTTATTATATTATCTTTTTTAAATATTTGTTTTTAAATTTCCTCCCTAGACCTCCCATCAACCTGTAAAAAACACCCCCTAGACCCCTCTTCAAGATAAGTATGTATTTCTCGGTAGAAAAATGTCCGGGCCGAAAGCCGGTTACTCTTAAAATTTCAGGCTTGCTCTCGCTCGCCAGGAAAAAATCAACACCTAAATGGCACGAAAGGTTCTAATATTGATAAAGAAATGGGGCGTAAAGTCTTAAAATCGCCAAACTAATGTGCCGAACATCTTAAAATCTAAAAAACAACAATGGGGATAAACACGAAGGAGAAAGGGGCCACAAAAACCAGTCCATTAAGGAGAAGAATAAGGAAGTGAGAATTAGCAGATAGCGTACGAGAGGGTAAACACACGGAGAACAATAAATCGCGGAGGAGGCGGTAAGAGATAACACGAGAGTATTTCCATTTGAGGGATATTTTTTCTTGACCCCTTTCTCCCTCACGTTTAGCCCCATTGCTTTTGAGATTATAAGATGTTCGCCCCATTAGTTTGGCGATAAAAAAACTTTTGCTTCATTTCCGTCAAATTTAAAAACTTTCCTGCCATTTAGGTGTCGATTTTATTCCTGGCGAGCGATAGCGAGCCTGTATTTTAAGAGGAATCGGCCTATGGCCGGGACATTTGTCTACCGAAAAATTTACAAATATATCTTAAAAGGGGCTCAAGAGGGTGTAATTTTAAGTTTGAAGGAGGTCTAGGGAACAAACTAAGAACTTCCCATTAAAAGAAAGGGGGAGTTGGGGGATACACTGTCCAAAATCACACACATATATATATATAAAGGTGTATATAATCACACACATATATATATATATAAAGGTGTATATAATCACACACATACATTATATAAAGGTGTATATAATCACACACATATATTATATAAAGGTGTATATAATCACACACATATATATATATAAAGGTGTATATAATCACACACATATATATTATATAAAGGTGTATATAATCACACATATATTATATAAAGGTGTATATAATCACATATATTATATAAAGGTGTATATAATCACACATATATATATATAAAGGTGTATATAATCACACACATATATTATATAAAGGTGTATATAATCACACATATATATATATAAAGGTGTATATAATCACACATATATATATATATAAAGGTGTATATAATCACACACATATATATTATATAAAGGTGTATATAATCACACATATATTATATAAAGGTGTATATAATCACACATATATATATATAAAGGTGTATATAATCACACACATATATATTATATAAAGGTGTATATAATCACACACATATATATATATAAAGGTGTATATAATCACACACACATATATTATATAAAGGTGTATATAATCACACACATATATATATATATAAAGGTGTATATAATCACACATATATATAAAGGTGTATATAATCACACATATATATATATAAAGGTGTATATAATCACACATATATATAAAGGTGTATATAATCACACAATATAGTATATAAGGTGTATATAATCACACACATATATATAAAGGTGTATATAATCACACACATATATATATAAAGGTGTATATAATCACACACATATCTATATAAAGGTGTATATAATCACACATATATATATAAAGGTGTATATAATCACACACATATATATATATATATATATATATATATATATATATATATATAAAGGTGTATATAATCACACACATATATTATATAAAGGTGTATATAATCACACATATATTATATAAAGGTGTATATAATCACACACATATATTATATAAAGGTGTATATAATCACACACATATATTATATAAAGGTGTATATAATCACACACATATATATATATATAAAGGTGTATATAATCACACATATATATAAAGGTGTATATAATCACACACATATGTATATATAAAGGTGTATATAATCACACATATATATAAAGGTGTATATAATCACACACATATATATATATAAAGGTGTATATAATCACACATATATATAAAGGTGTATATAATCACACATATATATATAAAGGTGTATATAATCACACACATATATATATAAAGGTGTATATAATCACACACATATATATATATATATATATATATATATATATAAAGGTGTATATAATCACACACATATATTATATAAAGGTGTATATAATCACACACATATATTATATAAAGGTGTATATAATCACACACATATATTATATAAAGGTGTATATAATCACACACATATATTATATAAAGGTGTATATAATCACACACATATATATATATATAAAGGTGTATATAATCACACACATATATATATAAAGGTGTATATAATCACATATATATAAAGGTGTATATAATCACACACATATATATATATAAAGGTGTATATAATCACACATATATATATAAAGGTGTATATAATCACACACATATATATATAAAGGTGTATATAATCACACACATATATATATAAAGGTGTATATAATCACACACATATCTAATATATATATTATATATATAATATATATATATTATATATATATATATAAAGGTGTATACAATCACACACATATATTATATAAAGGTGTATATAATCACACACATATATTATATAAAGGTGTATATAATCACACATATATTATATAAAGGTGTATATAATCACACACATATATATATATATATATAAAGGTGTATATAATCACACATATATATAAATGTGTATATAATCACACACATATATATATATAAAGGTGTATATAATCACACATATATATAAAGGTGTATATAATCACACACATTTTTATGTAAAGGTGTATATAATCACACACATTTTTATTTAAAGGTGTATATAATCACAGACATATATATATAAGGTGTATATAATCACACACATATATATATAAGGTGTATATAATCACATAATATATATATATATATATATAAAGGTGTATATAATCACACATATATTATAAGGTGTATATAATCACACATATATTATATAAAGGTGTATATAATCACACACATATATTATATAAAGGTGTATATAATCACACACATATATTATATAAAGGTGTATATAATCACACACATATATTATATAAAGGTGTATATAATCACACATATTATATAAAGGTGTATATAATCACACACATATATATATATATACAAAGGTGTATATAATCACACATATATATAAAGGTGTATATAATCACACACATATATATATATAAAGGTGTATATAATCACACATATATATAAAGGTGTATATAATCACACACATATATATATATAAAGGTGTATATAATCACACACATATATATATAAAGGTGTATATAATCACACACATATATATATAAAGGTGTATATAATCACACACATATATATATATAAAGGTGTATATAATCACACACATATATATATATATATATATATATAAAGGTGTATATAATCACACATATATTATATAAAGGTGTATATAATCACACACATATATTATATAAAGGTGTATATAATCACACACATATATTATATAAAGGTGTATATAATCACACACATATATATATATATATATATAAAGGTGTATATAATCACACATATATTATATAAAGGTGTATATAATCACACACATATATTATATAAAGGTGTATATAATCACACACATATATTATATAAAGGTGTATATAATCACACACATATATATATATATATATATATATATATATATATATATTATATAAAGGTGTATATAATCACACACATATATTATATAAAGGTGTATAATCACACATATATTATATAAAGGTGTATATAATCACACACATATATTATATAAAGGTGTATATAATCACACACATATATTATATAAAGGTGTATATAATCACACACATATATTATATAAAGGTGTATATAATCACACACACACATATATATATATATATATATATATATATATATAAAGGTGTATATAATCAAGTGAGAAGGTGAGAATACTAATGATACTGATGATGTAAGGTGAGGCATATTTCTGTGACTGACAGATAAAAACTAGTGCGTGAGAGGAAACATACAGAGAGAGGTAATTAAATCGCGGAGGAGGGGGAATGGAAAGGTGTGTGAATCAAAGCACGGATATGTATATAAGGGGAGGTGGGCGTATATATGTGCGTATTAGTTTATATTTATATTATTTTTTAGTTTCCTCACAAGACCTCCATCAAACTTTGGGGAAAAAAAAAAAAAAAAAACACACACACACACACACACGCACACACGCACACACACACACACACACACACACACACACACACACACACACACACACACACACCTAGACCCTCCTTCAAGATACTGTATATGTGTACATTTTTCGGTAGAAAAATGTCCCGGCCGAATGCCGGTTACTCTTAAAATTACTTGCTCGCTCTCGCTCGCCAGGAAAAAATCGACACCTAAATGGCACGAAATGTCTTGATATTGTTATAGAAATGGGACGAAAGGTTTTAAAATCGACAAACTAATGGGGCGAACGTCTTACAATCTGAAAACTAATGGGGCTAAACATGAGGAAGAAGGGGGACCAGACAAACGCCCCATCTCCCCTTAAAAGATACAGTAGATAGTGCCTGAGAGGATAAATACAGAGAGAGATATAAAGCGCGGAAGAGGGGGGGGGGGGGGACTGGAGAGGTGTGGGAATCGAAGCCCGGGAATGCATATAAGGAACCAAATGCGTCAAAGGATGCACGGTTAAGGGGCAGAGAGTTGCTTTTTGGGGACCCCTTTCTCCCACATGCTTATCCCCATTAGTGTTGAGATGTTAATACGTTCGCCCTATTAGTTTGTCTATTTTAAAACCTTTCACCCTATCTCTTTGTCAATATCAAGACCTTTCGTGTCATTTAGGTGTCGATTTTTTCCTGGCGAGCGGTAGCGAGCCTGTAATTTTAGAAGGAACCTTGATGGAGCTTGATGGAGGTCTAGGGAGGAAACTAAAAAATAATAATAATAAAATGATACATAAATGAGCAAATAAATACGCCCATCCCCCCTTAATGGATAGTCAACATTGATAGAGGAGTTAGAGTAAGGAAGGAGAAAAAGCGACGTAGGCCTAGCTAAAACAAGGACAAAAGAACACAAAATATAACAACTATATCTAGATGGGTTGTGTGTGAGAGGGATCTGCCTTGTATGGGCCAATCGGCTTTCTGCCGACTCCCCATGTTCTTAAAATACCTAACACACACACACACACACACACACACACACACACACACACACACACACACAATTGAAATACCTAACACACACACACACACACACAATTGAAATACTGTACTGTTATACAAAAGTTTAGAAAATTAAAGCAAGAAAACAATAATGATTATGTATATATGTAATTTGGGAGTAAACCTATAGAAACTGATCTGTAGAAATAAAGCTAATAGAGACAAATCAGGAACTAAACTACACATATTTGGTACGATTATAAAACTTATTTTTTCCCCGCAAATATCGGATAGCTTGAAAAATACAATAATAATTATCCCTCTGCGTAAAAGAGGGAGTAAAGCACTACCAACAAATGTCCGCTTGGTAACTGTAACTTCCCACATCCTTAACATTTTCAAGCGAGTCCTGCGAGGCAAAATCGAACATTTATTGAATCAAATGAACTACATAAGATCATGTCTCTCACAACTGTTGGAATATTATGACAACATTCTTAAATCCCTGGAAGAATAGAAAAACGCGGATGTCATTTACACCGATTTTGCTAGGGCATTTGATAAATGTGATCATGGTGTAATAGACCACAAACTTAAAGCAAAAGGGCTAACAGGGAAAATTGGAAAGTGGCTATACAACTTCCTCGTAAACCGGAAACAATCATTCGAATTTCAAAAGCTCAGTTCCCCAAGGAACAGTGCTATCACCCTTTCTTTTCTTTATTCTAATTAATGACATAGATGCCAACACAAGACACAGTAGTGTCTTCCTTTGCTGATGACACAAAACTAAGTATGATAGTAAACGCACAGGAAGACACAGACCGGCTGCAAGAAGACATAAATGTAGTGTTCCAATGGACCAGGGAAAACAACATGCAGCCTAATGAAAAGTTATTCCAATTAATACGATACGAAGATGATAATGTCGTTAAAGATAATATAAATTACATAACAGAATCCAACCACATAATAGAACATAAAGACAGCGTGAAAGACCTTAGGGTAATAATGGGATTCAAAGAACATAACCAGGTCAAAGTTGTAGCTGCGAAACGTCTAACAGGTTGGATTCTGCGTACATTTAAAACAAGCGGTGATTGCCTATGATAACGCTCTTCAAATCCCTGGTGCTACCGAGGGTAGAATACTGTAAACTATTGACATCCCCATACATAGAAGGTGAAATAAATGAATTAAAGAGTGTACAAAGAATCTGCACCTCACATGTAAACTCAATAAAAGAGTTACACTATTGGGAGTATTTAAGATCACTGAAGCTGTATCAAACTCGTTACAGCGTAGAAGGGTACGTTACTTAATAATATACATGTGGAAAATTGCAGAGGGCTTATACCAAATCTACACACGCCGATAGTCATGAAGTTCAGTGATAGGAGAGGCTGGGAATGTGATATCCCCAGGATGAAAAATCAGGGTGCTACGGGCTCGCTGCGTGAGAGTTGGTTAACACATAGAGGACCGCGTCTTCAATAAACTCCCACGGCGAGTAAGAGACATGAGGAGCATCTCGTTAGACAGCTTCAAGAGAGCCATTGATGCCGAACTGCAAAAAGTGCCAGATGAGCCCATCTTTGCAGGGGAGCGTGTTGCCCTTTCGAACAGTCTGCTGCACCAAATGACAGCCCACAACGAAGGGCGGCGCACTCCTCGGTGCCACAAGCAGAGTGGCGAACCCTACATTAGGTAGGTTAGGTTAGGTAGTATGTGTAATCAGAATATATTAATGTATACATGTACAGTATGTAGACTGACAATTAATGCAAGAGGCACCTATTTTTGTATGTGTATGAAGGAGACAAAAGGCAAAGCTACCTGTAACAAGTGTCTCCCCTAAAGTGAGTTGATCAAATATCCAATACGATCTCAGACTGAATGTAAATGAACAAAACAAAACAAAACAACAAAATCCACACAAAATTAATATTAACACGATAGGATTTGTCTATCCTCTCCTGCTCTTTGATATGGTGTTTTTATAAAGAACTCGTGCGGCTTGTGACGACAGCAAACCCACATAAAGTAAAACTCCTGTCTCTATTCACCAAACTTCCTTCCAGCCCGAGCTCTTTCAACACAGGGGAAAAAAGTTAATTATGGTCGGGATATGTTGAGTAAACGGCAAAGTTAGAAGAAAAATAATTAATTATTTTCCGTCGTTTGTATTTTACTTTTATATTCTTTCTTTGCTTCTCTAATGCATAGAGTCTTATATCAAATGACTTCTATTGTCCAAGTTTGAACGAAAATAAAATACAGAGAATTAACATATGAATCCTAGTAAAAAACTCAACTTCTTGTCAGTAAATATCACGAACAAGTTTACGTTGATTAATTATCATTATGAATAATAAGGGTGTACAGATAATTCGAAAAAGGAAAGGAAAGACGTTATAGTGACTAAGATGTAGGTAATAAGAAGACAGTACAATACACAACAAATAACACACATAACAAAGCCACTCCAACAGCTTCCTCTCTTTCCAACACCCCTTCTCCCCTCTCAAGTAAAACAAACCCGAAAGAATTCTATAGTTATATCAGAAAGAAAAAAGTAGTTACTTCAACTGTTGGACCGTTAGTCGATGAAAAAGGAGAATACACCAAAGACGAAGTACAAATGAGTAATGCCCTCAATACCTTCTTTGCATCAGTTTTTACAACAGAAGACCTCAGTGATATCCCTACACCATCGCCGATTCAGATTGATAATTCAGATGTTCTAAGCAATATCACCGTTACAGAGAGAGAAGTATTGAATTGTTTAGATAAACTCAAGGTAAATAAAACGCCAGGACCTGATACAATCTCGCCTAGAGTTCTAAAGGAAGCTAAGAATGAGCTCTCCAAACCACTGACATTACTATTCAATAAATCCTTGCAGTCTGGAACTATGCCTGATCAGTGGAAGCTAGCCAACGTAACACCGATATTCAAAAAAGGCAGCAAATCCCTACCCAGTAACTATCGTCCAATTAGCTTAACCTCAGTTGTATGTAAAATGCTAGAAACGGTCATACGAGACAGACTCGTAAATCACTTGGAGGAAAATAACATACTTAAAGATACTCAACACGGCTTTCGTAAAAAACGTTTCCTGTTTAACAAACCTCTTAGACTTCTTCCACGATATCCTCAACCTCTACGATGAGAGTAAAGCTGTAGATATTATATACCTTGATTTTCAAAAGGCCTTTGACAAAGTTCCCCACAAACGTTTACTGATAAACTAAAAGCGCATGGAATAAAAGACGGTGTGTTGAAATGGATAGAAAATTGGCTCAGCAACAGAAAGCAAAGGGTAGTCATAAACGGTAAGGCATCTAAATGGACCAATGTAAGTAGCGGGGTACCCCAGGGATCGGTACTAGGACCAATTCTCTTTCTAATTTACATCAACGACATAGATGAGGGTCTCACCTGCACAATCTCAAAATTTGCTGACGATACAAAAATTGCAAATAGCGTACTCTCAAAAGAACAAGTTGACGATATGCAACACAATCTAGATAAATTGTCATGTTGGGCCCAAATTTGGCAAATGAGTTTCAATGCGGATAAATGTAAAGTACTACATATCGGATACCTAAATGAGAAAGCAAACTATTCGATGAATGGCACTCAGCTTAAGAATGTAAACAGAGAAACTGATCTGGGAGTAACAATATCGAGTAACCTAAAACCGAGTCAACAATGTTCAGAAGTTGTTAAGAAGGCAAACAAAATAATTGGCTTTATAGGCAGGTCATTTGAGCATAAATCCAAAGAAGTTATCCTAACCCTTTACAATTCCTTAGTCCGCCCTCTTCTGGAATACTGCGTTCAATCCTGGTGCCCTTATTACCAAAAAGATATAAACAAGCTAGAACGAGTTCAACGTAGAGTTACCAAAATGATACCTAGCCTAAAGAACAAACCATACGAAGAGCGTCTTAGAGAATTAAATCTATTTCCTTTAACCCAGCGCAGATTAAGAGGCGACTTAATTCAAGTGTTCAAAATCATCAAAGGCATCGACAATATGAACTGTAGTAAGTACTTCACTATCGACCAATCTAATTACACGCGGGGAAACGGTTGCAAAATTATTGGTAAATCTTTTAACTCGCACGAATCTAAGAATTTCTTCTTCAATCGAGTTGTCAACTTGTGGAATGGGCTTCCCCGAGACGTTATAGACTGCAGCACCGTTGATTCATTTAAATTCCGCCTAGACAAATATCTCGCATCAAACCCGCGACTGACTGCGTTTGTAAATGAATAACTTTATCCTCCCCTCAGTTACTAACCCATATGTCCCCTACTAACTTCCTAGTCCTGCCACGTTAGTGGCAGGGCAGTAGTTCCCTTTCCAATGTTCCCTTACCCACTCTAAACCACTGTTTGGACACTTGATCCTCAGTGTTTTGGAGGACAAGCAACCTAGAAGGGTCACTAGATCTGTTGTTGCTTGATTTCCTTTGTACTCCTTTGTACTCCTTTGTACTTTGTACTCTACACTCTTCAGAAAAAAAGGAAAAGTAGAAAGTAGCTACGAAGTGCTGTTGCAAAGGCTTATCCCTCAATACCTTCACCTGACCTGACCTGACCTGATGAATTATATTGTATGAAATGGGGCGAGGATATTATACTCACCTCACAAATACTCACCTCTTGAATGCAATAACGGACACAAACTCACATTTCTTAAACCCTGTTTATCTCAATATTAATCCATTCAAACGACGATGCCCCATTTCCATATATTTTAGTTATCATTAAACGATTATATTCAGCTTAGGTTGGACTTCAAACATCAAATAAGACACTAACATACACACACACACACGAACCATTCGAAATATGAGAAGGGGAAGAAAAGGTTATGGAAGGCATAAATATCAATAATAATATCTATAAAATGAAGATGACATATTCTACCTTACCAATAATTTTAAAAAGTCTACATTATCATCCAAAATTAATTTAGATAGATGAAGACTCTATGAATCTTCATTTAATGTTAACATTAAAGTCGCAACTGCATTATTTTCGATACATACTCAATATACATCACTATAGTAATTGTTCTGTCTGTCGGTAGATTTGAATACCTTGGCAGCTGATGTCTGATTACTTAATGGACAAATATGAATCTACTGTCTTTGCATCATATAAATACCAAGTCTTCAGATTTAACAACATAGTTCGCTACAAAATTTTCATAATAGCTGAGTAATAAATATGAGGGCATGACAATTTACCGTCAGCTGAAAATATATTGACTTTAGTAACCTTTATGTACAGTCACAATCAAAAGTTTGGCGAACACCTTGATGATAGATTGTGTGAAATATATAAAGAGAGGGACATTAGCTTACCACTTCTGAATAAAATAGTATAAGTCACGAGCTATTAAAAACACACGTTTTTAGTAAATTAAAAATACACAGTTTATGAGAAATACTGTCAGCGAACTACTGATTTATACTTTGCGTAGCAACATTGTCACATGTGCATTATGGGTATGGTAAAGATGACCCTAGGGATTTTCTATGGGATTGGCGCCTCCTTCCCCCCATTAGGGGCCATTTTCCGCCAGTATAACCGGGCCGTGTTTTTACATGTATAGTTGTAGACACCTGAAGCGGAGATGAGTTTTGGGGCAGTTTACCTTTATTTAGCCATGAAGAGTTAGTTTATAGTTTTATGATAAAGTAAGCGTTTGGACAACCTTTTAACCGCAATACAGTAAAAATGCAACCTCTTTCATTTACTTAAAAACTATAAACTAATCTGTGGCAACATTCTATCCAAACATATTATTCCCGCTCACTGTCTCTACTTCACCTGTCTACAGCTGTACATTACGACTATGGCATACATAATCCTCATCCCCTCTGTCCACCCGTTAGGAGCCGTTTTCGTTCAGGTTAAACACACTGTGTTTTGATAACCGGACTGCTTTTCATAGCAACATTGTACATGTGCATTAGGAATTTCGTAATTACAATCCATATTAAATTTTAAGGGGCATGGTCTCCCTCATTCCCAAGTCATGGGGGTCAATTTTTTAGCCAAACAGGCAAACATTTGGTAAGCCGGCCGAAATCTAGGACTCCCAGCCCAAAATGTTAGTTGCCAGCTGTACTTTAGCCCGGTTGCCTGGCCAAACATTTAACCGCCCGCTAAGGTTTTCGGTTGCCTCAAAGAACTTTTGGCCACCCACTTAATGTTTGGGTGCAAGGCCAAAAGTTTGGCCACCCCATCAAATATTTGGCCACCCTGTTGATTGTTTGCCCGCCAACTGAATATATGGCTGTCTGACCATCCCACCAAACTATTGGATGCCCTGCCCAACTTATGCCGAACTTTTGGCCTTCCTGCCAATATTATTATCGTCCATTCAAACTTTTGGCTGTCCAGTCATAATTTGGTCTCCCATTCAAATATTTGGCTGCCTTACTAAATGTTTATCTGTGCAGTCAATGTTCCGGCCACCCCACTTAATTATATGCCTCAAGGCCAAGCTTATAGTTACTCAGGCAAAATGTTTGGACGTATGGCTGAATTTTTGGTCATCCAGATACCTCACCAAACTTCTGGACCTACGCCCGAACTTTTGGCTGCCAGTACGAACTATTGGCTGCCAGTACGAATTATTGGCTGCCAGTACGAACTTTTGGCTGCCAGTGCGAACTATTGGCTGCCCTGAGAACTTTTGGCTGCTAGTAAGAATTATTGGCTGCCCTGCCTAACTTTTGGCTGCCAGGACAAACTTTTGAATGCCCAGCCCAACTTTTGGCCACCTGCATTTAGTTTTGCCATCCATCCACAAAAATTACTGCCCAGCTGAAATCTTGGCCATCACATAGAATTTTGGTTCACCCAGCAGAACATTTGACTGCCAGGCCACCCCGCCAAAATACTGACTGTTCTACTAGACAAGTACTTCTCTTGACGAATTTTTGACTGTCTTACTGAAATTGTTTGCCATCCATATGAACTTTTGGCCATCCGTACGAACCTTTGGCCACTCAAATAAATTATTGGCTATCGGACATACTTTTGGCTACCCAGAAAAACTTTTGAATACACAACCAAACTTTTGACTCCCTGCCTTAACATATGGTTGCCCACTCAACCAAGATTTTGTATTAGTAATAACTTAACTCTTAGATTCAAAGGAGAAAAAACAAATAACTGAATATTAACAGAAAACTGCGTGTAAATCTTACGTACAGTTGAAAATAATAATTGCAGAAATGCAGATGCCGTCCATCCTCAGATGACGATGTAAATTACAGTCCATCAGTATAATATTCTGTCTTGTTGGAAGTAGTCTTTTTTCACAGATTAACAATCAGTGGAACTTTTTTCATTTAAAGCATACCACAACATGCCACAAATAATATTGTTTGTATTCTGTTCAGCAATATGCACTGTTGTGTACAAATATTTGTAAATTGTTCAATCTGACAACAATGTTTTCAGCTTAGGAAGGACCACATGGGGACAAAAATTAAAACGGAACAAATATAGACAAAAACGCTATTGTTGTAATTATTATTTTGTTTTGTTTTTTCAGAGCAATGACAACTTTCTATAACTGAAAAAGCTGCAGTCTGGCGATTATATTAGACTTGAGAAGAATGACTCGAAGTAAAATAAAGTTTGACTGTTTCTGGGAGAGTGAGAGGCGAGTTTGTTTGATGCAACCCAGTTCTGATCATTGATACACTAGGCAATGCCCATAATTGTCAACCTGAACAGAACAAACCTAATGTATATTCTGTTGCTTTAATCGTTAAACTATATCCCATTGTTTAACTTTTGTAGCAGCTCGACATTTTACTTAGGACAAAGCAATGTCTTCGCCTACTTAAAGTGAACAGAGAATAGTCTCCATTACTCCAACTACAGGTATATCGTATCTACTGTATATGAAGGTAACCTATCAATATAAATAAAAAATACTGGAATGGTATTAGAAGTACCAGTATGTGTGTAGAGAATTAACCAGATGAGGTGCGGCAGTGTCATATGCATTAATGAGCTGAACTGAGTTGCATTGAATAAAATGACGAGCGGGGGTGTAGCCTATGTGAGAGTGCCAGAGGGTCGGAGCAGTACGTGTGGCACTGACGGTGGTTGGTGGCACACTGACGTGGAACTGACTAGTAGTAACTCCTACACTACAATCAAGTCAGCAATGTTTAACCCCTTCAACCCGGTGACGTATTACTGTTATGATTGAAACCTGACCAATCGTCAGGCTTTTGTATTTAGTTGAAGAAGGATCGGTTAGTAGGTAAAAAAAATAAAAATAAAAACAAATAATAATAATAATAAAAATTATTATTATAATAATTAAACCAAAAAAAAATCTTGACTGTCTTTCTTGCTAACTAATGTTTACTACTATGGGTTGTTGAAACTACCCTTAACCCCTTCAGTACAGGTGACGCATTTTTCATCATATAATGGTTAACACACGGTGAATTTATGCAGTTTCGGAAGGACTCCTAGAAATTTAAATGGGTAATAACTATCAATAATTTATTTTTTGACTACCACAGATCCTTCCAAAGTTGTAGGCAAAGATAATATATATATATATATCTAAAATAAAATGTATAGCATACGTTGTCACCCGAACTGAAAGGGTTAAACGATTATATTTTTAGGAATTATAGCTTAGGAATTACCTATCCTAGCCGAAGAGTTAATATCTCCACCTTGGCAAAATTATCTTGATATAACCCCTTCAATCAGACGACAATTTTTTCACTGCTTAATTAATGCTTCAGTCAAATAATTTTAATCAATGTAGAATGGACCTATATAAATGGAAGGGATAAGGAGTATATTAACTAACCACCTAACTCTGACATGTGTTTCCTAAGATAAATGGTCAGGAGGAAACAAGACAAAAATATGGTCGTGAGATAGAAAGGGTTAAGCGACTTAACTGGTGAAATCATTATTCAAATATCAACTGTAGTACGGTCGCCACTACCAATTATAAATACATACAATACAATAATATATAATTGTTTTTACTTTCTTTGTCATTACATTGTAATGGCTCAGACAGGGCTGCCATTCAACAGTTGGACTCATTACAATAAAGTCCTGCCATAAGACTGTCCCATCAACAGTGCCACATCAAAACTAAAAAAAGTCGGCCTCTACCATCTGGAAGCAGTACCCCCCCCCCCGCCCAATTCATGGTCGCTTTTACGACACTTGTGGATTTTTTTCCACTAAATATGAAGTCCACCTTACCCCCAAGGGTTCTAAATATCAAAAGTATATCTGTATAAGCGACTCTTCTCATGGTATGCAAGCTTACATGATAAGTGTACCTTGTATGTAAGCTACAGCTCCTTTTACTAGAATGTGTAATGTACCCTGTACAGTATATAATGTAATGTACAGTACCGGCGACCATCATTATTGTTGTTGTTGTTGTTGTTGTTGTTCCCCAAGCTGCCTGGCCGAACAGCCCAAAGGCCCTGAGCAAGGCCAAGGCCAAGGCCACAACCGAGCGCCCCCACAGAACCCTCCCCGCCGACCACAATAAAGCCTGGGTGACCGAAGCCACTCCATGGCGGGGAGCTGAGGAGGGTGCGGAAATGCCCGGGAAACCAAAGCCCCACCCAGGGCCCTGTGTCCCTCAGCAATTATGAAGAGAAAGTTGAGGGGCAAGGGAAAAATGTGGTTAGGTTGCGCCATGATGTTCTCGTGTTCTAGCTGTTCCAAACTTGCAATGTAATGCAACCTTTTATCCGAATCAAGAACCACCGCTGCCGCCAATGTTATGCCCTGTTTTTCTACAGGTTTAACTTGGGTAATGTGAGTTCTGAATGACTGGGTATAGAAGGCTGCATGCACAATACAAGGTATGAGGAATAGAGAACACAAAATAAACACACGGTAACACGACACAAGTTCACGTTTATTGAAATAAAGAAATAAAGAGCATAGAAAGATAGTTATATTCGCACAAAACAAATGATAGAAGGGAACTGCTAGCATTAGCGGATCTGGATGGAGCCTAGTCTCCCACTTCCAACGTTCAGGTATATTCTTCTGATCACGGGTTTAATTAGCAAGTTTATATTTTACTGGAAGACCTCAATATATTCGTATAATTCAATGTCACTGATTTTACCTCTTGCTGGCTGGTCGCGTGCCCAAGTAGCAACTCACAGTTAGGATTAGACACGCGTATATTATAGAACACGGAAATCTCTAGTAACCTCATGGGGGTACTGAACTAAGTTTGATATTCTTAAGGCAGAAATATGTAGAACACAAATCAGTGGGCGAACGTTAGATATCACTAGAGTTTTAATATCTGAATAAGGTAATTACGAGAGTCAAGGTCGCCTGTTAATTAAAAAGCACTGATCGCTTAGTACGTCCCAAATGGAATGGTTAAATATGAATTACACTGGGCAAGGTCTTAGCCACTTTATAGAAAGTTAATAAGTGAGTATCAAGCTAGTACTATAATACTTAGTACTAGCAACATGAATCTTGAATAGTATGGGTAGATCTGGTCCTGGTTATCTTGCTTCCGGTGATGTTGGGGGCTAACGACTGGTTCCTCGGCCGTCCAGATGGTCCAAAATGTAGGAAGTTCTCAAGTCGGATCTCTTGATGATCGTTGCTGGCTACACACTTATATACCCACGAATTTGTGTGAAGGTTATAAGGTGCACGTTAGGACTTGTACATGGACAGATGCTTCTATCAGTCTTCTCTGCCACGGAGTCTGCCGGATCTGGAATCTCTCAACTCCGGAACAACACAAGGGCAGAGCTAGAGGTAAACTGCAGGGTAGTGACCACTGGTTGGTGTCTAGCTTTCAACTGATTTGACTGGGGGCGGGAGTTAGATTTATAGGCTCGGTTCTGGACCCTGTAGACAGTAGGGATCTCGAGTCTTATGGACTTAATTGAGCTCTCAATAGATATGGGGACTAGGTAAGATGGTATTTACTGTTGTGGCACAGGGCGATAGGAAGCCTTTATATTTTCATATAACTGAGCCTTAGTAAGAGGTACTATTTTGGCTATACTGGACGTATTTAGGGGAGAGAGACTGGATCTACTTTGCGAGGAGGATGGGGACAGCTGTGATAGGAGCGTCTCTCTAGATTGTTCAATCTTCATTCTATGGTATAGCTGAGGTGCTAATTTAGTGATCAGAGCATGCAAGAAAGGTAAATGGTTTATTGTGAGGTAATAGAGGTTAGTAAAGGTGTTAGTCATTCATGGTTAGTTCATTGATAGGAAGAATTCCTGTGCTACCTGGCAATGACTCGAAAGTCAAAACAGGGGCCAGGTATACCTCCGCGGGGGTGGGGGTCTCCCTCCTCGGGTGGGCAAAAAGGGGGAGCTGGGCGCCCTCTCTGATATAGTCGTCCGGCGGCTGTGGCTAGGGGCTTGCCATATCACCAGTGTTTGTAATAACCCTCTGTGTATGAGACAGATGTGGGTGTCTTTAATACCAAAACCGAAGGTGCCTTAGCTAGCTGGTTTTACTCGGCTGGTTGTTAATTGTAGGGTTTGCTGGATATGGTGGAGACTGGGTTGCTAACTCTGCCACATTTATCTGGAAGTATGACAATAGAAGTTAGTTACTGGCGGGGCGGCTAGCCTCGCACCGACGACCATTGGGTGCAGGGTTGTGAATGTGTTGTAAGAGAATAGATGGCATGCAAGGGGCTAGTAAAGTTCTAATGTTGTTCTGGCCTACTAAGTGAAGGTAGGCTGGATAGGAGTATATAAAAAAGGTTGGAGAGCGTTAGTAACGGACAATTCAAGGATCTTCAAGAGGTATGAGAGAGAGGCTAGGTCGGACAAGAGTCGAGAAGCGCGGGTGTCTTAATGAGAGGGGGGGGGGGGGGAGAGTTCAAGGGCTACAGGGAAATTTTGCCCCTAAGGTCCCTGGGCGTGGGGGTGGCATTAGGCTACAATTGATATGGAAGTTTGAAAAGGCAGTAGAATACGTTAGCCAAATGCTACCGGGGAATGCAACTATGGGGTGGTATAGGAGTCTGGAAAAGATAGAGTTATGTGATCAGTCAGAGGGTTATGGATACTATTAGTTGGCCCTGGGAACTGCGTTTTCTATTAAATATAAAATACCAACCACAGTGGCAGTTCGTAGGGGTACTTAGTTATTGTTTCGGGGTACTTATGACAGATACTGATAACCAGGTTATCTTATATAATCTCTGGTTGGGGTAAGAGGTGTAAGACACGAAGTAAATTGGCGTAGTGTGGACTGTGGATACGAAGGAGGCAAGGGGAAGACGTATGACAATTGTGGAAAGTAAATGGAAAAAGGTGAACACAATGGCGGATAAAAATACTTAACCTAAGGATTGCATACATAGATTTATGGGGCGATGGGTCGTCAGAAGCTTAGTCTGGCAAGACAAGATGTTAGGGAATGTTAATATTAAGACTTAGTTACTAGAGGAGCAATGCAAGGGGCGACTGAGCACGGGTTACATATATCTATACTCGTCATGGAAAATGATATAAGAGATCTAGGGACAGCGTGGGTGCTTTAACTTCTAAGATATATAACATCTACTTCTCGGATGCAAGAACATACATAGATATAATTATGGCTGTCTGATGTGTTGGCATTGGCTCAACGTCGGGACAGGCATGGGTGTTTTTAATATGAATGTATATTCCTGTTCATCATCTTTGTAGTTAATAAGTGTAGGACACGAGGGGTTAGTGTACGTGAGGTGTGGAAAATGGTCGGTTTAGAAAAGGTAAATGGGTGTGTCCTGGAGCTGTTTAGCCCTGCGGGCTTGGGCCTGCCTGGAATGGCGGGCTCGGTCAGCTGGTCCTTTCGTTCTGTGGACCTTTCTTCCGGGTGTTTCTGTGTGGTGTTCGCTCGTGGCTTCTGTGGTGGGCTTCTTGTTCTGGGGCATTTTACTTCCCTCTCCTTCATTATAGGCTCGTCCTCGAGCCTCAAGGGTGAAGTTAAAAGAATCATAGTAATGGTGGGTCATTTTCAGGGTATTTAGAAAGTTCCACCAAACACGAGAGCGACGGTCAGGTTTCTTTTGCAGGTCAATGTATACCTGTAAGAATGTGTCCCCTGTGTTGTGGCGGGCGGCTGCCCGGGCTTGGTGTGGGTGTGGTACACGGGCCAAGTGTCCAGTGGGGGTCTTTACTTTAACCTTTCGTATGAATGGTTTGTAGCTTTCCCCCGTGGGGGTCGGAGTGAGGTGTGTGGGATTGACAGGAAGTCTGTTTAGTGTGGTGAATGGGTTACTAACCGAAAGGGGATTCGCGCGTGACAACAGGGCTGGGGATGAAGGGGGAATG